>SKCR01021394.1:0-78112 GCA_019454045.1 Zanthoxylum bungeanum | reverse complement strand
GATTTATGGACAAATTGGTATTGGTCAGTCTGGTAAAGCCTAGTCCTGCCAATACGGTTTAAGCCTTTTGGGTCTATACTTTACAATGGGAGGCAAAATTTTATTCTTAAATTATTTGAAGATTTTAGAAAGTTTAAGTGAATAGCTATCAAATGGATTCCTCCATTGAAAATTCCCCAGAGGGAGGGTGGAGCGAACTCTCTTAAATACCCTTACCTCTTAGGCTTTTATTGCCTTGGTGACAGGAATAAATAATAGATCCTCCAAATTAGTCCAACACTTTAAATATGCTTTAAGGTAAGCTTTGAGTAAATGATTATCTAGATGTCTTCACAGCTTTTTCTTTTGGCTATAAAAAAAGTATTGAGTGAAGGAAGACACCAAATCATTATCTAACTCTAGTAATACCTTTGGTTAAATTAACTTTAGTTTGGAAAGTTTTATTAACCCCTTGGTCCTAACCCACTTGTATATTTTATAATGTCTTTTATTATAAACAAGTGATTTATATTTATTAGCCTTAAAGGTAATAAATCTCTAAGTTCATCACGGAATAATTACTTAGCTAAGGGATAAGCAATACACTCTCTATTTCTTAGAAAGTCTCTAGATGCTTGCACCCTAAAATAATCATGCCAATTCTAATCATACATAGAATCATCAAGCATATGATTTTAATATATTGAATTATTTTAGGCATTAAATAACTTTGATTAATATTTAATTACGATATTGCATTTTATTTAATTCAAATAAATTTACTATTCACATTTTTCTGCATACGTGTGAACTTTAAATGCAATTTCACAATTCAAATCTTAACCAAACATGCAAAACTTGTGCCTAAAATTAAGTTCAGGGTGTTAGCTTTCCAACGAGTTTTTAAATACCCAATTTCGAGTTCAAATGAGTGAGAACTAATCAAAACAAAAACGGCGCTATGATACCACTGTTGGGAAGCGGCCGCGAGTGCGCAGCGGAAAATTAAAATTATTATGTCACTTTTCATTTGCCCAATACCCATTTGTTTTGATTATTCTAGAAGCCTAGACATGTTACTACATATTCTAAGCATAAAAACTCATAAAACATGCAAAGAACAAAAACCTAAACATGCTAACTATCAAAAGAACTCTAATTAAAACAAAGAAAGAAAAAGGCTTACTTAAACTGAAGACTCCTCCAGTCCTCCCTCCAATCAACAAGCTTTTCTCGAACTCATGAAGCTCTTCCACGTTCCAAAGAGCCACCCAAGTGTCTGGCCTCCAAAGATGCACACACCAAAGCCAAAACTCAACGGCAACACTACGCCTTGAGTGCACGGGTATTTTGCCCTTGGTGCTAGCCTAGGCAAATACCTCAAAAATTTTAACTCGAGGTTCCTCTAGTCAATTATACTTAAGGATCCTCAAAATCAGTGGCTTACTCTTAAACTTTAGAGTTGCTCACTTATATAAACCCAAGATATGAAAGGTTTTGGTGTAGCAAATTTGTAAAGAATTCTTTGGGTTTATATAGTGCTCCAAAGACAACAAAATTAATTAAGAATCCGATGTGGGATAAAAGCTAATTTAATCTTAGCCATTGGATCTTAATTTAGTGGTTTAATAAGATTATAAAACCCTAATAAGAGTTTGGGCCGAATTGGAATTCAAAACAAATAACAAAAAAAAATTTACTATTCATGTGAATAGTATTTTTTTTTTTTTCCAATTCCCAAAGTGCCTCTATCTGCATTCACCAATCTCTAAGCCACTATGGAACCTGATAAATGATCTGTTCAATAATTAAACACATTGAACCATTTCTGAACAATTCCTACAGCAATCATATATGATGTTATATCAGTATTGTGCACTGTTAACCATTGATTTCGACTTTGTTGTGTGTGACCTTTTGGGTTCCCCTCAAGTTGGACATGAAATGAATCGTGATAATTTAATCGAACATAAATTATCCTCCGATCAGATGGTCGTTCGTTTTCAATGACCAAGGTTGACATCTAGCAACATGCCAAGGCCCCCAAATGAGAAGGAATGATATATATACCCATTTTGTATGCGATTTACATATGATACGGTCCATCGCCTCACTGTATCCCCACCTATTGACCTAGGGTACGGAAAGTGTCTACCCATATGGTCAAAGGTATGATGTTGATAGTGTCATGAATCGTGCTAACCCAAGAATCTCACATGATTCTTTCGCTGTGGCCACAGTCTCAAGCACTGATCACACATATCAACCCGCGAACTGGAATACTACTCTTATAAGAAAATATTATCCGAGAGAGTGGCGATTCTCTGTTGTATCTTTACAAACTTCATGTGTTTCAATAAATGACCCAATCATACCCTTATGACCGGATCTTTTGAACCGGGGAAGGAGAATGTCAAAGTTATTTGATCCACACATAAGATTGTAAAGACCTCAAGTCTAAGGACTAGTCATATAATTGATAAATGAAAGTTCTCACAGACACATGGGATAAACACTTCATATGAAAACTTTCGGCGGTCATTTCGATGGACACGAGCAACTCATGCATCCATGTGATACACCAAGCAGACGGATCTCCGCTAGTAGCCTATGAGATCGGCTACCCCACTTAAGGGCGGATCATATCATCATGATAGTCTCTCCGCTTTGTGAACGCCCAGATTATTCACAAAACTATGACTAGGAACATTTAAGAGTAATGATTCTCATAAGGAGTGGAAGCCATCGTCTTATTACTCCAAGGGCTTTATTACAGTGTTGATGATTCCTATAAGTTATGTAAGACACGATAATAAAGATTTCCATTTTATTAATTAATGAAAATATTACAAATACATGTATATATAGCCCATCCACAAGTTGGGTATATGGCATATCCCTAACACAGACTGCTACTATGTACCTAGTTTGACTAGGAATATTATTTATGTATCTTGTTTAGCCCAATGTGGGCATACTTTTATATTCAGAAACACATGGTGTTTTGTTTATAAAAATGATATTGAGATATGTAGTCATGATGTTAATAACGGTGTTTCTATTTTGAATATTAATCAATCTCAAACATATAACATAACAAACAAAAGGCTTAAATTAAGTAACAAAGATGAAACTTATATGTGGCATTGTCATCTAGGACACATAAACAAGACTCGCATATCCACACTTTCGAAGAGTGGGTACTTGGACGGATTTGATCCAAATTCATATGACGTCTGCGAATATTGTTTATTAGGCAAAATGCCTAAAACACCTTTTAGCGGTAAAAGTGCACGTGCCACCGAACTGTTAGCCCTCGTTCATAGTGACGTATGTGGGCCCATGTCTAGCTAGGCTAGAGGTGGATATGAATACTTCGTAATCTTTACGGATGATGCATCGCGTTATGGTTATCTGTATCTTATGAGACACAAGTCGGAAACCTTTGAGAAATTCAAAGAGTTTCGACACGAAGTAGAAAAACAGATTGAGAAAAATATTAAAACATTACGGTCGGACCATAGTAGAGAATACTTGAGCAATAAGTTTCTCGATTACTTGAAAGAGTATGGTATTCATTCACAGTGGACTCCTCCCGAAACACCTCAATTAAACGGTGTGTCCGAACGGAGAAACCAAACTTTGTTGGACATGGTAAGGTCTATGATGAGTCGGACTGAGCTACCAATTTCCTTCTAGGGATATGCATTGAACAGTGCAATACTTATTTTGAATAAGGTTCCATCAAAGTCTGTTCAACGGACTCCATATGAAATATGGACAGGAAATAAATCAGGTTTCTCATTCCTGAAGATTTGGGGATGTTGGGCATACGTTAAACGTTTGGATGGTACCAAACTAGAACCCAAATCGGATAAGTGCCTATTTGTAGGTTATCCTAGGGAAACTAAAGGATATTACTTCTACAACTCACAAGAGAATAAAGTATTTGTTGCTCTACATGCGGTTTTCCTCGAAAAGGAATTCCTAAATGCAGTGGTAAGTGGGAGGAAAGTATAACTCGATGAAAATCGGAGTGATACTGTTCTAGGCACCGATTCCTTACTGGAACACGAACAGTTCATCAGGGATGAAACTGTACCACAATCTTCTAATACACAAGAACCGCGTAGGTCGAAGAGAGTCAGAAAGCAACCTGAGAGGTATGGGTTTCTAATCTCAGGTAAAGTATTATCCAATATTGCTAAAGCGTGAGGTTAATATTAGTATCTTACTTTCGGCGATAGAAATTGATCTAAAAATTGAACTATCCAATATTGCTAAAGCGTGAGGATGAGATTCGATTTAGGACCGAATGTAATAGTTGCATGAGATGAAATTGACAATAATTATCTACCTTCTCGAATTTACAATGGTCAATATTGCTAAAGCGTGAGACTTGCGTAAATGTCAAGAAGAATCTACTTTGCATTGTGAGATTTAAGAGTTAAATTTTCGTATTCTTGTTTGTAGAGATTATAAAGAATAAGTAAAACAATGTTAGGGCACTTTATAGAAAAATTAAATCCATATTCTATTTAGTGTTTTATCATGATATTTAAATATTAATTTATGCTTTATTTTATCCTTGTGTAGACAGAATGTCTTTGTCGAACCCGTTTTCACGTATACTTGATACGCATAAGCTCCAGGGTGATGTTAACTATAATGTTTGGCTTATGAATCTCCGTATTCTTTGCCAAGCAGAGCAACTTGAATATGTTCTAGATTATCCAATGCCCGCAAGGATTTCGGATGATGCTTTAGATGAAGAACGTGAGACGTTCAACAGATGGAAGGATGATGATCGGAAAGTCCGGTCATACATCTTGGGATCTATGGTACCAGAACTACAGAGGAAGTACATGCCGATGCTTGATTCCGGATCCATCTTGTTGCATTTGAAGGAACTATTCAGTGATCGACCTCAGGTAGAGATGTATAGGGTGGCTGTCGAGCTTTTTCATACTTTCCTCCCGGAGGGAAAACCTGTTAGCCCACATGTGATGAAGCTAATAGATTCTATCGAAGAGCTGGAAAGGATGGATATTCCTATTGACAATCACCTCGGGAATAGTGTGATTCTCGTATCTCTTCCTAAGTCCTTCAAGGACTTTATCGTTAACTTTAACATGCATAAGATGCTTCCCACCTATTCTGAGTTGCACAATATGTTGCTGACAGCTCAAGATGACATGAATAAGAATAGTTCTGCATTCATGATCACTGGTGCTTCTTCTTCTGGACCTTCTCAGGCTTCTCAAAAGCCGGCTAGGAAGAAACAGAAAAAAAAAGTTAAAGGTAAAGGTCCAAAGGTTGCTTCCGTAGGGGTTTCTAAACCGAATGTGAAGATAGACGTTGCAAAAGGAAATTGTTTCCACTGCGACATGATTGGACACTGGAAACGCCACTGTCCAAAATATTTAGCTTCTTTGAAGAAAGCTTCCTCAGGTATTTGCTTTCCTATTATTGACATTACACTTGCTTTTGATTCTGGTTAAACTTGGGTGTTAGAAA
Organism: Zanthoxylum bungeanum; assembly: GCA_019454045.1. Lineage (NCBI taxonomy): Eukaryota > Viridiplantae > Streptophyta > Magnoliopsida > Sapindales > Rutaceae > Zanthoxylum > Zanthoxylum bungeanum. The sequence continues at coordinate 72,616 of SKCR01021394.1, read as the reverse complement.
CTGCTTGTCCTTCTCATATCTGTAATTCGTTACATGATCTGAGGGTAACTAGAAGACTAAAGTCGGGAGAGATCCAGCTGCGAGTAGGGAATGGAGATTCTCTACATGTTGAAGCAGTAGGAATTTTGGTTTTGAAACTCTCTGATTAATGTAATATAACACTTAATAACTGTTATTTTGTGCCGACAATGATACGACAAATCATCTCACTTCATGTACTTGACAGCGAAGGATTTCATATAAATATTAAAGATGGTCTTTTGAATTTATATGATAATATGAAAGTTTTGCTTGTTTCATTTCCCATGGTTGATGGTCATTACATTTTAACAAAAAGTCGTGATGTCTTTAATATAGAGAAATCTAAAAGGAAAAGATCGGAAGAAATAAATAACACAAAACTTTGGCATATGAGATTAGGTCATATAGGCATAAAACGCCTAACCAAACTAGTTAAGGATGGTGTGATATCGGATCTAACCATAGAACCTTTACCGGTTTGTGAATATTGTATTCAAGGTAAAATGACCAAATCCTCATTTAGTGGTGTTGGACACCGTGCTAATGATTTATTGGAACTTGTGCATTCCGATGTATGTGGTCCTATAAATCATGCTGCCATGGGTGGGTTTCAATACTTTGTAACTTTTATCGATGATTTGTCACGACACGGTTATGTGTTTCTTATGAACACAAATCGGAAACTTTTGAAAAGTTCAAAGAATACCGATTTGAAGTAGAGAAACAAACCGGAAAACTCTTGAAATGCCTTCGATCAGATCGGGACGGTGAGTACATGAGTAGTGAGTTCGTGCGTTATTTAAAAGAGAATGGGATTCTCGCTCAGTATGCTCCTTCAGGCACACCTCAACACAATGGTGTTTCGGAGAGGAGGAATCAAACTTTATTAGATATGGTTTGATCAATGATGTGTTTCACTGATCTACCAATATACTTGTGGGGCCATGCTCTAGACACTGCCGCTCATCTTCTGAATAAAGTTCCATCGAAAGTTGTTCCGACTACTCCGTATGAGTTATGGACTGGAAGGAAACCGAGTCTTAAGTATGTTAAGATTTAGGGTTGTCTTGCCTATGTAAGAGTTACACAGCGGGATAAACTTGCACCTAGAGGGTTGTCTTTTCGAGTTGAGTAGTTATTGTGGTCCTTTGACTTGAGACACCACGGTGGTCATGTGAGTGATCCTTTATGCCTGATATCATGCATGTCAGAGACCTTTCATGTTTTAACCTATGGATGTCTGTTAGGTATAGATCGATGCTCATGAAGGTCAATGTGTGTTAAGATGAGGATTCGTCAGTCCATATGGTTGGATTATGTTCCCAGAAATTTTTCAGAGTATATTCCGGAAATCTTTTGGCCAAAAGTACGTCGAAGAAATTGTTTCTTTGACATTATAAATAATATTGAAAAGAGTTTTGCATATATTATTTATTAATGGAATATAAGAATGAAAAGTTTCATATATTGAGTAGATAAGGTTTTGACAGTATAACTATAACCTTACTCAATTGGAAACGGTAACGACGAAAGGATTATACATTAGCGTTTTAACCTCGACTTGTATGGTTTGACGTGTCTGTTGGACAATTATGACCCATAGCAACACTATTTTGTAAATGACATGGTGTTCTTGTACAAAATTAACTATATAACAAAGGAAATTGCTCTTTTGTAATTTTGTAATTAGATTACTTGGATATATAAATGATAAAAGTCCATATGATTAGTACCGGATTAATAAGATATGAGACAATATTAATCCACGAAAGGTTTAATCATTAAATATCCCTAGTCGTAGTATTATCGAGACTGGACATCGATAATGTGGAATAGGCTAGTATTACACTTGTGCGCATTATGCAAGCTTAACGACATAGTTCTCATATATTTGGGTATTGGATACTCATGCAAGTGTAATAGGAGGTTTTGTTTACCGATGGTACGGGAACAGCTTCGCTCTGGATAGACCCCCCGGAATCCCATTGGTATTATGACTATGTGTCTATGGGAATCCGAATCAGGGTAGGTGTATTTGATCTTAACCTGAGACTTGCATCGCTAATACTTGCGAAAATCAGTACGCTTTGGTTTTGGTCGTCCGGGGCTTTAACAGGATCTGTGTACGCCTCTTCTGGGTTTACTGAGAATCATAGTGTATTGGGTGTGATGTCAAGATTGATGTATCACTTCAGTCATATGGAGATGATGATCATGCAGGGAACTGGTACTCTTAAATACTGCAGCTATCGGGATAATATGACAAGGTCATGATTATCCGATTAAAGAGACTAGTTGCTAGTGATCCGATATATGCTTCATACGGGGCAGACACAATTCCAGCCCCAGGCCTAGCATGTGACATTAGATACTGGATCGTAATACGCAATACTATGAATACTACGCCTGACAAAGATTACATATTCCTCGTTGAATATTTCTGGAGAATTGGGTAGGCACGGTGTTTTGCTAGAAGCCAACCATGTCTTATGAATCGGTAAGAACGTGGTACCGGGTACGCACACATTCAGATATTCTGATGACCATATTTACTGTCAACATATCCAGGGATCTCTTGGGTCGCTTCCCAAAGATTCACCGATGACATTTGACTCAAACAGAATTAATCTGGGATTAATTATGAGATAGAAAATTAATCTGGGATTAATTATGGCAAGAATTAATCTGGGATTAATTATCAGAGAAAGAATTAATCTGGGATTAATTGCGTCGAGAATTTATCTGGGATTAATTCGTGAAGAAGAGAGAACGCGATTAATTTGGAATTAATCGGCAAAGTAAATTTAATAGTTAAATTGGATTTTACTATTTAATTTATTTAATTGGGCTAAAATAATATATTAGATATATTAATTGAAATTAGATTTCATTGCAGAATTAAAATTGGATTTTAATTCATGCGAACGAATTAATTTAGAATTAATTCGTAAGCGAATTCTGTAATAATTTTGTTAGACATTATTATTTAATTAAATTGGATTTAATTATTTAGCGACAGAAAATTCGTTTAATTGGATTAAATGAATTCGAGCCCAAAGTGTGTTGTGTAAGCCAACTAGATTTGGAATTAAATGAGTGTGACGCATGACTTACATCAATTGTCAACAATTGATAGAAGTAGTTGGCAATAGTGTTTGGATTTTATCTTTAAATACTCAACACAAAAGTCAAACACAACTAATGAATTTTTGAAAATTTTCATTTCTCTCTCCCTCTCATTGGCCAAATGGCCTCTGGATTCTTCTTGGCCGAATGGCCTCTGATGAGTGGTAAATGTATCACTATTTCCCACTCATTTGACCTAATATTTTGGATAGTTTCTTGATTTTTGTGAATATTTTGATGTGTTTTGTGTTATTTTGTATATAAATAAAGTTTCAAGACATTCTGGAGGTGATTTGGGGCCAAAACAGTGAAAAACAGACAAAAGGGCATTTTGGTCATTGGGCGCGTCGTGACGCGCAGGCTGCGTCGCGACGCCTAACGTGCGCCAGGTCCACATGTCAGAATCTGAGAAGTTTGACTTTGCTAACGTGCGCCGTGCCACGTGTCACCATCACAGCCGATCTGCTAACGTGCGTCGTGCCACGTGTCATCATCCTATGGTGCCGAGAATCGCCATCACCACGCGTCACCATGTGTCACTCCACCTGTCAGCCACGTCATCATCCACATCACCAGTTGACCGAGTCAACATGCCACGTCACCGCCACATCATCATCAGCCAATCACAGCGTGCCATGTGTCATCATTCTATGGTGCCGATAGTCACTATCGCCACGTGTCGCCACATCAGCATAATCATTGAGTTGCCAGCCGCCTTGCCACGTGTCACCTTATCATCTTATCCGCAATCGCCACGTGTCAGATAAGAATCTGATCCGACAAATCAGAGGCTGATACGTCAGCGCGTCGCGACGCGTGGCACTTATGGACGCCTATAAATAAAGCTCAAAATTTTAGTTTCAGTTGTACTTTCCTCTCTGAATTCTCTGATGTAAAAGGGAGTTTTCTATCTAGTTTATTTTAATTTCAGTTTTGTAATAAATTTTAATTACGTTCTGTAATAGTAATAGTAATTTACTTTCTTTACTTTTACAGTTTTTACTATTCAACCATGAGGAGGTAACTTCCCCATGTTAGGGTGAAAGGTCATTCTTTTACTATTGCTATTTAGATTAATCTCCCTTAAATATAATATATTTACTATTTAAAATTTGCCTTAATAAGGATACCGCTATATTGGCTGGTTGGTAATCATTTATAAACTGGTTTTAATCTGACTAAGCAAGGATACCGCCAGATTGGTCGGTTGGTAATAAAACTTTCTTACCGCCTATATGGCAGGTTTATGGACAAATTTTGATACCGCCTATATGGCTGGTTGGACTTAATTTGACTTAATCAGGTTACCGCCGATATGGCTGGTTGGTAAGATAATCTAAATTAGTAGTAGTATAAGTTGATCCTTTTACCCTAGCATTTTATTTTATTGTAATTTACTTTTCAGCTTTTACTTTTACCGCAATTACTTTTCAGCATTTTTACTTTATGTCTTTTATTTTACTAGCCCTAGTTATGTGTTTTAACTAAGTTAGTTATCTGGGGTTGTGATGAATTCTAATATCACCGGTTTATAAGGGGTTATTTTATAGTTTGGGTAATTTAAAGGTTTACTTATTAAGTCTTAAGCTTAATGCGTCTTGTTAACTGGCCATTAATAAGATTGATCTGGTAAATCTAAAATAAACTTGACAAAAGAATTTTAGGTTTAGCCTTAGACTTAATAGCCAAGGATCTTCCTTGAGGATAGATAACCCTTTAATAGATTTCCTTACAGGATAGATATATACGTGTCGGGCAGGGGTAGCCATAATTGGAACTTAAACTTAATGAATCTAGATAATTTGGTTGACATAGACAAATAGTTCAATTGGGTTAAACTGGGTATTTGCATCTGACCATCGACAGAGGCTTTCGCATAATTTCGTATTCCAGGTTAGTAAACCGATTTATTACACAAACATGAAATAATTACTTCATCTTTTAAAAGATATTAGAAAGATTCACAACCCTAGATAGTTTCCTATTATTGAATTTCTTAAACCTATTTTCGTGCAATTTTATTTACTTGTTTTTTTAAAATTCAAAATCATCACCATTTCAAATCAATCAATCAACCTGTTAGATATTAGTAATCATTTGACCTCATTAAATTAATAGATTAGGTATTAAGTCCTCGTGGGATCGATATTTTTTATACTACTTGAATGATACGTGCGCTTGCGTTATACGTGTGTGAAAGCATCGGTCAGCCTCTGGCTTCTTCTTGGCCGAATGGCCTCTGGTATCTCCTTGGCCGAATGGCCTTTGTTCATGCTTGGGCGAATTCCTCTTCCTCTCTCATTATGGGCGTGAGCTTCTTCTTTCTCTTTAGAAATTTTGTTGCAAAATTTAAACATTGCTAGCACATTAAGAGTCAAAAGATGTTGATAGGGAAACTCACCCTTGAGTTTGGAATGTAAAAGAAAGCTTGGAGCTTCCGAAATACAAAGAAAAATTTTTGAATCTCATCCGGTCAATGTGAGTATTTCCGCAACTCCCTTTGATTTATTCACACACAAATCAATCTTAGTGATCTTATGGCATGTGTAGGACACTTACAATGGTATCAGAGTCATCCTAAGTTTGATTTGAAATTCTAGGGTTCATGACTTTAATTTGGGGATTTTGTGTTTGGAGCATGATTTGTCTAAATTGGTTGTTTGGTTATGGTTGGATGATGTTGAATTGCATTTGTAGATCTAAGGAATTGAGAAAAATTGATTATATCAAAAATCCCTAATTTCCCACATTGGCCGAATTGAACCTTAGGAGTGCTCATGGTGAATTTTTTGAAATTTGACAATTAGATATGTTAATTGGCATGAAATGAATGTTAGATGTTGATTTAATTGGATTGAAATCAAATTGCATGATGAATTCTTGTCAAAATTGTGAGCTATAAGCATGTAGAATGAATTGTTTTGCTTCAATTTGTGTTGGACATGAATTGGAATTAAAGAGCATGATTAATTGGATTAATTATTGTTTTGGAAACATTAGATTAGTTGATTAATTATGTTAATTACACTTGAATTGAATTAATATCTAATTTGGAAAAATATATTAATTTAATTGTTGTAATTGGGCTTAATGGGCTTGGTTGGGAAAAGTTTTCTTTTGGACAATTGGATTAGATCCAATTGGGCCTAAAACCATTTCCATAAAGTCCAAATATGACAATTGGGCCTTTGAGACCCATGAAGATTTGATTTGGAATCCAAGTCTAAAAGACAGAATTAAAAGTGTAATTATTTAATTTGGAATTAAATATGAATTAGTATTGGATACAATTTAAATTGGATTTAAAATTATAGTTCGATATAATTCAAGAATACGCACTTTGAGTATTTATTCTTAAACGAGTTGGACTCGCGCAAATCAAATCATTGTTTGAACATTGGATGGTCATTAATTCAAAGATTAACTAATTGGATTAGATTGATTGAATAACATGTTTTGTGTGAATACTTGGATGTATTTGTATGAATAATGTATATCGGATGGATATTAGAAGGGTGAGGGCAATTTTGGAAATTGTTGTAATAAATTTAGAATTTATTAGATTGGACCTACGTGTCCAGCCTATTACCTCTTTTCTCATTGTATTTTTATTCTCACCAATTCCCCTCAATGTAAATGAGGTTTCTTTAATGTATTATGTAATTGGGTAGAAGTATGAATAGTGCTAGCGGGAGAGAGGAAATGGAGAGATTTGTTCTAGGAACAAAGTTTGTTATATATCCATCCACATATCATTATTAATTTATTTCGCGCCTTATTATGCTTTTAGAATGCATGCTTAAGAGTGTGTGATGAGACCTAATCAAAGATAATAAATTGGTTGCCAATTTACGCGAAAAAAAAAAAAAACCCTCACAATAATATTAAGCGTTTTTCCTTCCATTTAGTGGTTCCCTCTCAAGATCCAAGATTGGCATTGGTTTGTTGGCCAAAGTCAAGATCAATGTCCATCACGAATGTGTTTGAACCACGAAAGCTTTATTCTATATCGCATGTCTGGGGCGGTTGTGATTTGTTGGCCAAAGTCAAGGTCGCTTCTAGTTCATCGACGTGGATTACGAAGCTTTCCTATTGTCAATGGGTTCCGCTTAACTAGAATCATTAAGCTTGTTGAGTCAAATCCAAGGCTTAGTTGATTCAGAGGAAATAGGTTAGGAAATATATTGGATATATGTTTCGGACTTGGAGGTCCACCTACTGGATCTAGGAATTGGATGAGATCCAATTGATCTTAAAGATCTACCTAGTTAAGTTTCATACAACTTGTTGGCCAAAGTCAAGGTTGTGTGTTATTTAACGGGATCCTAGCCCACTAGGAAACTAGGTTTCCCGAGTACTCCATAGAAGGTTAGAGGCTCGCCGAAAAATAGTGGGAGGCTAGTATTAAATATGCAATTTCGTTTAAAAACTTGCCAATATGCACTCTTTTATTTTAATTTATCGTTGTTATAAATATATTAGTTGGACTAATATTTAATATTGCTTTCTTTAAACAGTTAGAGTGTACATGACAATACTCCACTTGTAGTTGGCTAATTAATCGGACTATAGTAACCTTTGCATTTTGAGTGTACCAAAAATCGTTGATTGAATAGTTGGACTATTGCAATCGAGATAACTGAAAGATTATCGTAAAAGACATAATTCTGGGTGAAAATGTCTTTAACGGCGTAAATTTTCAAAATTGGGAGATGAATCTCAGGATAGTCCTGAGAGCTGATAAGTGACCGGCGTAATCACACACGTATAACGCAAGCGCACGTATCGTTCAAGTAGTATAAAAAGTATCGATCCCACGAGGACTTAATATCTATTCTATTAATTTTATGAGGTCAAGTGATTACTAATATCTAACAAGTTGTTTGAAAGGATAATGATGATTCTAAATTTAAAACAAGTAAAAGAAATTGAGAGTAGATTAATGAGAATTAAAACTATCTAGGGTTGTGAATTCTTCCAATATAATTAAAAGATGAAGTAGTTAAATTATAGTTGGGTAAATATTGATTTATTAATCTGGAATATTAAATTATGTAAAAGCCTCTTCCGATGGTCATTTACAAATACCTAGTTTAATTCAATTGAATCATATGTCTATGTCAACCAAATTACCTAGATTCATTAAGTTTGAATTCCAATTATGATTACCCCCGCCCAACAGGTATATTCCTATCCTGTAAGGAAATCTATTAAAGGGTTATCTATCCTCAAAGAAGATCGTGGGCTATTGAGTCTTAAGGTTTTTAAACTTAAAATCCCTATGTCTAGTTTATTTTAAGTTTACCTAATCAATTTTATTAGTGGCCAGTTAATAAAAAGCTTTAAGATTATGACTCAATAAATAAATCTTTTAATTACCCAAACTATAATCTAACCCTTTTTAAACGGTGATATTAGATTTTATCACAACCCTAGATATTTAACTTAGTTACAACACATAGCTAAAGCTGATATAAACTTAAAAGAAACATAAAATGAAATTACTGAAAAGTAATAAAAAGAAATGCTAAGGTAAAAGGAATTAACTTCTACTATTCACTATTTAGATATCTCCCATAAAATAATATATATAATCTTGTGATATTTTAAATCAACCGTCCGGAATGGCGGTATCCTGATTAAGTCAAATTCAAATATACCAGCCATAAGGCGGAACAGAAATATAAACTTAAACCAACCGTCCAGTATGGCGGTATCCTCATTAAGTCAGGTTTAACCAGATTAAATTGAATAACCAACCGACCAGTATGGCGGTATCCTTATTAAGTCAGGTTTTAAATAGTTTATATATTATATTTTAAGGGAGATTAATCTAAATAGCAAAAGTAAAAGAATTACTTTTTTACCTCAGCATGGAGAAGTTAGCTCCTCATGGATGAATGAAAACTACTATTTATAGAAGAGAATTACTACTACAAACGTAAATAAAACTGAATAAAAGAAACTAAAGAAGAGAACTCTCAATTTATTTATAAGGATTTCAGAGGATGAGGTACATTTGAAACTTAAGAAATCAAACTCAATTTATAGGCAAAAAAATCCAATTCTTTATTATTATTTTTCTGATTTTTTTTTATTTTTAATTTTTGCGCACAAAAAAAAAAAAATGGCTCGTTGAATTTTTGACACGTGGCATGCGGTGCACGTTAGCAGATTGCTTGTGATGATGACACGTGGCATGGTGCACGTTAGCAAAGTCAAACTTGCCAAATTTGACTTGTTGACCTGGCGCATATTAGCAGTCTTCGGTGCACGTTAGAGGTCGGGATGCCAAGGGTTTCGGTGTCGGGACGCCCAAAATTACCAAAATACCATTTTTGCCAAATTTCACCAAATTTCACAATTTTGCTCCAAATCACCTCCAGAATGTCCTGAAACTTTATTTATCTGCAAAATAACACAAAACACATCAAAATATTCACAAAACGCAAGAAACTATACAAAATATTAAGTTAAATGAGTGGGAAATAATGATAGTTTTACCACCCATCGCACCCTCAAACCTAACATTTTGCTAGTCCTCGAGCAAAATAAAATAACATAATAAAATTTAACTAAGCCACTTTCGTAGGGATCACGATTGCATTTAGCATATGCAACAAGCCTTTAAACCCCTAGGTGTCCCTAGTGGACGAGTTGTAGTCTCGTGAGGGTTTACAGCAATGATACCCACAAACATTTTATAAAAGTAAAAAGGTAGTGAAACTAATGCACATAAAAGCAAAAAGACAAAGAAAATAGAATAAAGAAGTTAGTGACTAATTAGGTGAAACTTCTACTCCAAGTTTACTAGTTGTTTTTTTTCATTCTAAATTACTGAATAAGTAAATTCTCCGATTATTTTTATCATTCTTCATATACACAGCTAACAAAGTTTTATTCAACTCATTTTTCCCACAACAGTCATAAGTGCAGTTGATAAGAGAGTAATATTTTTGTCCCAAAGTTTTATCAAAGTTCACATCTTTTGTAGTAATGGAATAAATTTTCTGATTTTTCTGATTTTTTTTCTTTGATTTTTTTTCTCTATTTTTTTATTTATATACAATACCTTCCATCTATGTAGCGAGCTTTGGGTCGGTGGCTCCCGAACCAGATGGCTTTAGGGCACCAGGTGTTAAGACACCCCTACGGACTTAATTACTCAGACTTCAGATATATATATATATATATATATTTATTTATTTATTTATATATATATATTTTCATCATTTTTTATCATGTAGCGAGCTTTGGGCCAATGACTCCCAAACCAGTTGGTTTTAGGGCACTAGGTGTTAAAACACCCTTACAGACTTAATAACTCGGATCTCAGTTGTAATTTTTTTTTTATTCCATCACTTTTTGAGATGCTTCTCCAATTAAACTGTAGTACTGAATATTACAATCTTTTCAATTTTATCTCATGTCCGTATGTTACTATGTATGTTGATAATACCTGCCAACTGAGCATATGAAGATCTATTTTAGTCAGTTTTATGGAGAATTTACAAATTAAATAATTCAAAAGGAATTAAACAAAAATTAACTTGTTTCGAAAAAATGGGTTTGAAATACGTATCAGGAGTGAGAATTCTTTACATAGCTATCTCTTACCAATTCACCTTTTTAGTCAACATACAAACCATAAACATAAAGAAATAACTTCTACTGGTCATGGTGTGTGACTAACTGTCGAATGGAATTCCCGTTGTAGATTCCCCAGAGGGAGGGTGGAGCGAGGCTCACTTAAGTACCCAAGCCTCTTAGGCTCTTATCGCTTGGTGATAGGAATAAACAACGAGTCCTCCAAACTAGTCTATCACAACAAGATACTGGTGAATGATTATCTAGGTGTCTTCACAGCTTTTCCTTATAGAGAGGTAGTGAGTGAAGGAAGACACCAAACCATCACCAAGCTTTAAATATGCCTTTGTTTTTAAATTTTATTTTTTTTTAAATTTTTTTTGTATTTTTTTCGAAAAATTTTGGACTAAAAATAAAAATACAATAAAAACAAGATACTATTAACTATTCCTCACCCCCAAACCTAAATGAGACATTGTCCCCAATGTCTTAAACAGTAGAATAAGAGTTTAGAAAATAGTACCTGGTTAGCTGAATTACTATAAGAAAATTAAAGGTTAAGATCCAGATTTATTCGACGCCTCTTACCACGATCGTCCTCAGACCAATTTATCTTTGAAAGGATAGGGTCAACTTGTGGTTCATAGGCTATGAGTTGGTCTATTAGATCTGGAGCAGACCTGGCAGTAAAAATGAGTTCTTTCATAGGTTTTGACACGAACCCATTTCTCCGGGCATCATCAAGAAACACACAAAGAAAATCATAAAATCCATCAACGTTGAGCAGTCCAATTGGTTTCTGATATATGTTCAGGTTCGCCCAAGATAGTACTATAAAAATTTCCTCCAATGTACCCAAGCCACCTGGCAAAGCAATAAAAGCATCAGAACGATTAATCATTTCTACCAGTCGTTCAGACATACCTGGACGATACGATAGTTCCTCTCCGTTTGATGGTTCAATAAGATTTGCCTCCGCCAAGGGTTTTGAGATGATTCCCAAACATGACTGCCTCCTTCCTGTACGGCCTTTGAAACGATCCCCATTAGTCCAAGATTGCCTCCGCCATATACTAAGTGTATATTTCTTGCAGCTAAGACTCGACCCAATTCTTGTGTTGCTTCTACGTATTGTGGTTTAGTACCAACACTACTACTACGCAAAACACACAGATATTTTCAACTCGTCTTCTTGAAGTGGCTTCCATGTTTTACTCTGGATGTCTTCAAAAGTGCAATGATAAGTTGAATTTATAGTACCTGAAAAGGGTGAGTAAAAATAGCACAAGTATCTTCCAAAGGACGATTAGTAGCAAAATAGTAAAATAAATTGTGATAGTCAAAAAGGTCTGGATCCTGTCGGAGAAAACAACAAAACAAATCAATTATTAGAAAAAGACAAAGAGATATAATATGTATAAGAAAAGTAGCGGCTTGATTGACATCTATGCGTCAGGAACAAGCTTCCCATCCAATTTTCTTATAAATTGGCAAACAGGGTCTTTTTGAGTCAGATTCCCAAGACTTAACTGTTGTCTTTCTTTTTGGAATTGTGTGTGTAATTTTTGAATGGCTATATGAACATATCCACTGGGATGCGTCTCAAGAGTCGAAGATATATCATCTACAGACTCCTTACTCAAGCCATCCCTAATGAATTTAATTTTATCTTCACGATTATCAGACATCATTCCTAAAGAATGACAACGAGTATTGCAATTCCAACGCGCACATTTGTAACAAACACCCATTTGCTTAGCTCTACGTTTCTTTGCATAGGTGCTTCTTCCAAAACCAGGTAAATAAGAACTATAAGTCTCAGAATACTCACCTGCTAGACGGACACGTGCTTCGATTACCCAACAAATATCAGTAGGAATGCCTTTGATCATCAGTAGTCTCATTCGTTCCAAGCGAGCTTTGTAAACTTTCATCAGAGATTTTTGAGGGAGAGAAGGAAATTGCTTGTGAAGACTTGCGAGAGCTTCTTCCATCTTGAAATGTCTTAATCTGCAAAAACTAAACACACAAAATTAAATCATATCAAATCACAATATATACACAAATTGCATGGGTTGCCCCTCCCTGCGAGCGCTAAGTTTTAAGTCGTCAGCTAGACGTGACTGCCTGAACGTTATGCTGGATTTGAAAGTGTGACACTTTCTTTTTGTCGCTCCAACGGTTCTCCCCAGTAGTGCTTAACACGCCTGTTTTTAACCTTGAAAGTTTTGTTGGAGTCAGGATCATATATCTCAACGGCTCTATCTGGTAAAACCTTGGTGATCAAAAATGGACCTGACCACCGTGATTTTGGCTTCCAATGGAAGAATTTTACCCTTGATTTGTTTAACAGTACCTTCTGCCCTGGTTCCAGTTGTATACGCACTAATTTCTCATCATGTCTTTTCTTTGCCTTTTCTTTGTACAAATTGGCATCCTCAAAAGGTTGTTTGTGAAATTCCTCCAATTCGTTGAGCTGGTGGATCTCTTTCTCTTCTATTGCTTATAGTGCAAGAATTGGCTCTTTCAGTACAAAAGACGCTTTATCTTCAGGCTCCACAGGCAATTGACATGTTTTAAGTTTGTTAGTAGAACTTTGTATTGCATTAGAGTTCTGAATGGTACTGTATATCACATCAAGTCTGAAACATTCCTCCTTCTTTTCATCATCTGGGAAATTCATGGCCTTGAAAACATTGAATTTTATTTCTTGGTCTTGTACCCTCATGGTTAATTCTCCTTTTTGTACATCAATAATGGTTCGACCTGTAGCCAAGAATGGTCTCCCGAGGATGATTGGCACGTCTGCGTCTTTCTCCATATCAAGGACAATAAAATCTGTTGGGAAAATGAATTTGTCAACCTTAACCAACATATTCTCAACAACGCCTTTTGGAAATACGAGCGTTCTATCAGCAAGTTGTAGAGAGACTGAGGTGGGCATTGTTTCTCCAATCTGCAGTTTCCTGAAAATAGAAAAAGGCATCAAGTTAACACTTGCACCTAAATCACATAAAGCCTTACCAAAGTTATGTTCTCCTATGTTGCAAGGAATGGTGAAACTGCCAGGATCTTTCAACTTAGGGGGAAGTTTCCTCTGAATGATGGTGTTACATTCTTCCGTCAATGCTACTGTCTCGTAATCTCCCAATCTATGTTTTCATAAAAGAATATCATTTATGAATTTGACATAGCTGGGCATGTTTTTCCAAGGCTTCTGTAAATGGGATGTTGATGTGCAGCTTTTTGAAAACCTTTAGGAATCGAGCAAACTGCTTGTCCAGTTTTTTTTCTGAAGACGCTGAGGAAAATGTAGAGGTGGAGTAATCTGTTTTTTTTTCCTTTACTTCTTTTTCCTCCATCTGTTGCTCTGCTTCTTTTGGAACTTCCTCAGTTGTTGTTTTGGCTCCAACATCTTTGTTGATTTCAGTACCACTTTTTAACATGATGGCGTGACACTGCTCATTTCCCATGTTCCTTGGATTTGGTTCTGTGTTGCTAGGAAGGGTACCTGGCGGTCTGTAACTCTGAGCATTGGCCAGTTGTCCAATTTGATTCTCCAGTGCTTTGATGGAAGCAGATTGGCTTTGAAACATAGCATCATATGTTGCTTGTTGCTTTTTGAACATCTCTGCAAGCCAATCTTTCATTTCTGGATCTTTTTCAAACTATTGGTTTTGCTGTTGGAATCCTGGTGGTGGATAGTTCTTTTGCCCTGAATTGTTGCTCCATGAGAAATTGGGATGATTCTTTCACCCTGGATTGTAGGTGTTGGAATATGGATTATTCCCCTGTCTGTTGAAATTGTTGACATAATTTATCGTTTCTTCATGTTGATTTTGTTCTTTTGCTCCTCCATATGGCGAATTTGTGGATACAATGTTGCTTTGCATGCCGAGAGTCTCCATGAATTTGCATATCTGATCCAGTTTGGAACTGACTGCTGTATTGGCTCCAACTTCATAAATTCCAGCAATTCGTTGAATCATGCTCCTTTCTGTTGGCCACAATGAATTGTTGTTGGCCATTTCTTCGATTAGGTCTCAGGCTTGTTCTTCTCCTTTTGCCATCAATGCTCCTCCAACAGCATCAATTGTGGTTCTCATTATTCCAGAAAGTCCATTATAGAATGTTTGGACTTGAAGCCATTTTGGAATCTCATGGTGAGGACATTTCTGGAGCAAATCTTTGTACATTTCCCAAGCTTCGTAGAGAGTTTCTGATTCTTGTTGTACAAAGGATGTGATGTCATTCCTCAGTTTTCCAGTTCTAGCTGGTGGAAAGTACTTTGCAAGAAATTTGGTGGCTAAAGTATTCCAAGTTGTAATGGAACCTGGTGGAAGTGAATGTAGCCAAGCTTTGCTATGTCCTTCAAGGAGTATGGAAAAACACGCAGTCGCATTGCTTCTTCAGCTTCTCGGTTGTAATTGAAAGTACCGTAAACTTCCAGGAAGTTGCTGGTGTGGGCATTAGGATCTTCAGTTGCATTCCCCCAAACTAAACTAATTGCCGAATCATCTGAATGCAAGTTTTTATGTCACCTGCATTTGCTGGTAAAGGAGAAAGTACAATACATGAAATGAGGCCATCAACCACCGGAATGGTTCTGTCTCGAATGGGAATTGGTGGTGAAATCTCCAAAGGTTCAGGTTCCATGTTAACAATTGCTTCTTGGCCTTGTCTCCTTTCCCTTTCTCAACTGTCTGATGGTTCATTCAATTTCTGGGTCAAGCGGTCGTAGTTCAAAGCTTCTGGTTAATCTCATTAAGATTTTGATAACCTGAAACACAATAAAACGAAAACAATAAGTAAAAAGAAAATTAGATACAAGTAACGTATCTAACCCCTAAACTAATAGTAAAAGATAAAGAAATCCCCGACAACAGCGCTAAAAACTTGACAGGCGTAATCACACACGTATAACGCAAGCGCACGTATCGTTCAAGTAGTATAAAAAGTATCAATCCCACGAGGACTTAATATCTATTCTATTAATTTTATGAGGTCAAGTGATTACTAATATCTAACAAGTTGTTTGAAAGGATAATGATGATTCTAAATTTAAAACAAGTAAAAGAAATTGAGAGTAGATTCATGAGAATTAAAACTATCTAGGGTTGTGAATTCTTCCAATATTAATTAAAAGATGAAGTAGTTAAATCATAGTTGGGTAAATATTGATTTATTAATCTGGAATATTAAATTATGTAAAATCCTCTTCCGATGGTCATTTACAAATACCTAGTTTAATTCAATTGAATCATATGTCTATGTCAACCAAATTACCTAGATTCATTAGGTTTGAATTCCAATTATGATTACCCCCGCCCAACAGGTATATTCCTATCCTGTAAGGAAATCTATTAAAGGGTTATCTATCCTCAAAGAAGATCGTGGGCTATTGAGTCTTAAGGTTTTTAAACTTAAAATCCCTATGTCTAGTTTATTTTAAGTTTACCTAATCAATTTTATTAGTGGCCAGTTAATAAAAAGCTTTAAGATTATGACTCAATAAATAAATCTTTTAATTACCCAAACTATAATCTAACCCTTTTTAAACCGGTGATATTACATTTTATCACAACCCTAGATATTTAACTTAGTTACAACACATAGCTAAAGCTGATATAAACTTAAAAGACATAAAATGAAATTACTGAAAAGTAATATAAAGAAATGCTAAGGTAAAAGGAATTAACTTCTACTATTCACTATTTAGATATCTCCCATAAAATAATATATATAATCTTGTGATATTTTAAATCAACCGTCCGGAATGGCGGTATCATGATTAAGTCAAATTCAAATATACCAGCCATAAGGCGGAACAGAAATATAAACTTAAACCAACAGTCCAGTATGGCGGTATCCTCATTAAGTCAGGTTTAACCAGATTAAATTGAATAACCAACCGACCAGTATGGCGGTTCCTTATTAAGTCAGGTTTTAAATAGTTTATATATTATATTTAAGGGAGATTAATCTAAATAGCAAAAGTAAAAGAATTACTTTTTTACCTCAGCATGGAGAAGTTAGCTCCTCATGGATGAATGAAAACTACTATTTATAAAAGAGAATTACTACTACAAACGTAAATAAAACTGAATAAAAGAAAATAAAGAAGAGAACTCTCAATTTATTTATAAGGATTTCAGAGGATGAGGTACATTTGAAACTTAAGAAATCAAACTCAATTTATAGGCAAAAAAATCCAATTCTTTATTATTATTTTTCTGATTTTTTTTTTATTATTATTTATTTTTTTTGGATCGCTGAATTTTCGACACGTGGCATGGTTGCTAAAAAAACGGCTCGTTGAATTTTTGGCACGTGGCATGCGGTGCACATAGCAGATTGCTTGTGATGATGACACGTGGCATGGTGCATATGATGATACAAAATACTAAGTTAAATGAGTGGGAAATAATGATAGTTTTACCACTCATCAATAAGTTACTCTATATTATATAGAAACCTCTCGGGCCTGAGCCCGGAGTTGAGCAAATAGTTGAGCATGAGTTTTGGAAGACTCATCGAGATGATAACTTTAGTGATCAATCCGTCATGCTTGCCGCAATGACTCCTCAGTTTCGTCATTAGAATAAAGGATTGGATTCTTATAGTATGGTGTTGAAATTGAATGATCTTCACAGATCTAACCTTAGATCTCAGAAGCACGAATTGAAAAAGAAGCTCTTTCGCTCGCGTATGTCAGAGGGTACATATGTCGAGTACTAGGTGTCGTAGATGATTGCTGACATCGAACAACTAGGTCAGCTGGGCATAACCTTCGAGGCCGAGACTTTCATAGATTCGATCTTACAGTCTCTGCCCGAATGCTGGGGCGGGTTCGTCATAAACTATAACATTATGAACCAAGAGAAAACTTTTGGAGAGTTAATGGCGATGCTGAAAGAAGCAGAACCAGAGATTCCGAAGGGCAAGAAGCGCGAGTCGCATCTTACTCCGACATCCTAAAAGGCCAAGGCCTGGCCGAAGGCTTCTGGGGGTGTGAAGAAGAAAAAGAAAAATGGCAAGGCTAAATAGTCACAGTCTTCTGGGAAGACAGAGGACATATCCCAAGATGTATACCTAAACTGTGGCAAACGAGGTCACTGGAAGCGTGACTACCGTATGCACAAGGCCGACATGAAGGAAGTGAAGGCGGGCGAGACTCTGACTTCAGGTATGTTTGTTATTGTAATAAACGTGTCCACTACTGGTTTTAAAATTGGATTTTTGATACTGGATGTGGTACATACATATGTACTGATGTGCGGGATTTGCTAATTAGCAGGAGACTAGCTTCAGATGAGATCAACCTGCGAGTCAGAAATGGGACGAGAGTCGCTGTTTTGGCTATGGGAACCTAAGTTTTAGAACTGCCCTTTGGGCATGTACTTAAATTAGGAAAGTGTTATGATGTACCAAGTTTGACTAGAAATATTATCTCTATATCTAGTTTAACCTGTTGCAGGTATACCTTTATGTTCTAGAACACTGGGTGTTTTGTTTATAAAGATGATATTGAGATATACACATTAGATATGAATAACAGTATTTATATTTCGAATATAAATGAATCTCAAACATATAAAATGGCAAACAAAAGGCTCAAACAGAAAAATCAGATGAGACTTATTTGTAGCATTGTTGTCTGGGACACATTAACAAGACTCATATATCCACACTATCGAGGAGTGGATACTTGGACAGATTTGATCATAATTCAAATGAAGTCTCTGAATCTTGTTTATTTGGCAAAGTGCCTAAAATGCCTTTTAGCGATAAATGGTGTCTGTGTCACCGAGCTGTTAGCCCTCGTCATGGTGACGTATGTGGGCCCATGTCTAGCCAGCCTAGAGGTGGTTATAATTACTTCGTAACCTTTACGAATGTTGCATCTCGTTATGGTTATGTGTTTCTTATGAAACACATATCGGAAACTTTTGATAAATTCAAAGAGTTTCGACACGAAATAGAAAAACAGACTGGCAAAAGTATTAAAACATTACGTGGTGTGGAATACTTGAGCAATGAGTTTCTTGATTACTTGAAAGAGTATAGTATTCTTTCACAGTGGACTCCTCCCGGAACACCCCAATTGAGTGATGTGTCCGAAATGAGAAATCGAACTTTGTTGGACATGGTTAGGTTAATACATTGAACAGTGCAATACTTATTTTGAATAAGGTTCCGTCAAAGTCTGTTGGACGGACTCCATATGAAATATAGACAGGAAAGAAACTGGGTTTATCATTCCTGAAGATTTGGGAATGTTGGGCATATGTTTGGATGGTACCAAACTAGAACCCAAATCGGATAAGTGCCAATTTATAATTGGTTATCCTAGGGAAACCAATTCCATAACCCACAAAAGAGCAAAGATACTTGTTGCTCTCCATGCTGTTTTCCTTCAAAAGGAATTCCCATATGCAGTGGCAAGTGGGAAGAAAGTATAACTCGATGAAAATCAGAGTGATACTATTCCTAGAACCGATCCCCTCTCGGAACACAAATAGTTCATCAGGGATGAGACTGTTCCATAATCTTCTAATACACAAGAACCGCGTAGGTCGGAAAGAGTCAGAAAACAACATAAGAGGTATGGGTTTCTGATCTCACCTAATGAGGATATTAATCTTATTGATGAAGATGAACCGACTACATATGAGAAAACGATACAAGGTATCGACTCCGATTTATGGTAAGATGCCATGAAGTCCGAAATGGATTCCATGTACACCAACCAAGTTTGGACACTGGTTAATGTACCAGAAGGCATTGTGCCTACTGGGAACAAATAAGTCTTCATGGTGAAGACATAAGAAGCAAAGTGTGGACAACAGAACCTGGGCGACGCTTTTCTGTCCTGGGCTCGCGGCCTAGTTGGGAGTACGGAGTAGCCACGGGGGACTAAACCGGAGAGTAATGGAGTCACCACCCGGTGTGAACCGGGAAAATGAGATTTAAGGCCGCACTCACCCCTCGCAAAGGAAGACCTCAAACCGTTGGGTTCGGAATGGTCCCTTACTTATGTCACTTGTAATAAAAGGATTTATGTAATAATTTAACCAGGCTTAAATAACATTTATTTCCAAAAATATCATGCTTCTAAATTCATATGCATACATCAACAAGTTCATCACAACATGCAACATCACATGGCAATCTCATGAACATATTTCAATCCTATGA
The DNA here is from genome assembly GCA_019454045.1 of Zanthoxylum bungeanum. Taxonomy (NCBI): domain Eukaryota; kingdom Viridiplantae; phylum Streptophyta; class Magnoliopsida; order Sapindales; family Rutaceae; genus Zanthoxylum; species Zanthoxylum bungeanum. The sequence goes on along the minus strand of SKCR01021394.1, from coordinate 52,684 downwards.
TATGGAAAACTAAGAACAACATAATCATGCTTGAGTACTATCTCATGAACCTATTAACCAAATAACATGCTAACAGCCTAATCATGTTTGAATACAATCCCAAGAACACATAGAATGGATAAATGCAGGAATACAAATAATACGGTTGGCTATATAACACAAGAAAGATCAACCAAGAGGCAATTATGCATGAATATGATAAGACAGACTCAGTTCAGTGTGTGCGCGTTCGTGTAGCGTTCGTAAACGCGTTCGAACTGTAAACAGAAGGTTCGCGTTCGTATGGCGTTTGATAACGCGTTTGAATGGAAATGAAACAGAATGCTCGCGTTCGTATGGCATTTGATAACGCGTTCGAACGGAAATGAAACAGAATGCTCACGTTCGTATGGCGTTCGTAAACGCGTTCGAACGGAAATGAGACCTGATGCATGATAAGGCAAAAACGCATGCGCGTTCGAGTTGCGTTCGTAAACACATTCGAACGGGAACAGACCTGATGCATGAAATGGGACGCAATACATAAACAACAAAATAAAGGGGCGCGGCGAAGTACTGCCGTAAAGGTGGCCTTTTGAGGCTCTTGATCTCTCAAAGAGAGGACCTTTAGACCAACATACTAAGCCCATGCGCGTCACATCACATCATGCATACAAACATAAAGACAATCATATTATTCTAAGTATGTCCGATTGAACGTGTCTTGCATCCAACCGAACACACGTCAACCGACGCGGCAAAGCATCGTGGTAAAGGCTTTAACCCCTCCCCATAGGGGATCTTTCATTCCACTTACTAAGCCCATGCGCTCGATTGAGTCATGCATAAATAAGCAACATGAAAAATTTAAGTGACGAAAAATAAATAAATAAAAGCAACACAAAACAAGAGAAGGTGTCGTTTACTCAAGTGGTACGTGGAGTTGTATCCCAAGTACAGACCGCACTACCGTCCATTCGGATTCAGCTACGGAATTTACGTCTGGGTTTCCATCCTATATACCACAAGAGACGACACTCTTCCATTTCATTCAAGCCACAACATGCATCCATAAACGACTCTCATGCGAATAGAATTCAATAAAAATAAAAAAACGAATATAAACTAATGAAAATGTACCCTCAGGTCTAACCTTTTAAATCACCTCTCGGATGTACGGTACACGATCGTCGGAAGGGTGGATGCTCCGTAACTCTCCCGGTTCACTGGTTCACTGTTCTCGTTCGTTGTCTTACTGTTTTGAGTCGTCGTTCTCCGTCTTTTGCTATTGTTTCCTTGTGGTTTCGCTGCCGTTTCCTCTTTATCTTTTTCTTACTGTTTTTTGGGTGTCTTCTTCCTGTAATTTTCTTGTGTGTTGTGTATGAGCTAGGGACTAGGGTTGAGAAGGTTGGTGAAAGGTTCTTTTTAGAGGAAAAAGGGTTGGGCTTGACAAGGAAAGGGATTTGGCTAATTAAAGAGGGATTTGATTTGGTTTGGTTAAGGGAAGTCAAAGATTGAGGGGGGGACAAATCTTGGCTAGATAGGGAAGGTTGAATATTTGATTGGCTTGGTTTAGGAATACAATATTTTAAGTTAGGAATAATATATTGGTTGATTGATTTTAACTTGGTATGATTATATTTTGATTTAGTATGTGATTTGTTTAATTTAGGCATGATTTTAGTTTAAGTTGGTAATTGTTTATTTTATGTTTGGTATATGTTTTATTTAATTATTTAATTAATTTAATTATTATCTTATTTAGTTAATGTTTTAATTAATATTTATTTATTTAAATTGAGATGTGTTTTATGGGCTTTGGGGGGCTAATTGGGCTGGATGTGAGGCTAGCAGCAAAACCAGAATTACCGACACCGTTCGAACGCTTCCTCAAACGCGGCACGAACGCCCGCAATCTATTTGACGTTCGAACGTAAACACGAACGCAACACTAACGAAAACAGTGAACCTTGTTTATTCTGAATTTCCCCTTCCGATGTCCGTTTCCCGTGACCTCTGTGACTTAAAAGGTAGTGTCTCCAAAATGAGACTCATCATAGGGTCTTATGTGTAAAAATGCAGTGCCTACAGTCGCCCCCACTTTGATGGGACTTGTGTAATGTGCAACAGTGACAATCCTATCAAAGTTTATGCAATGCATTTTCACTTACCTGGCTCGCCAGCTGCCACTTGACTTACCACGTGTTGAGTTGATTTAGGTGGTGAGGTGCTGCGACCCCTGGTTCATTCCCGAACCGTGTTGTGATGTGGTCCATTCCCGAACTGTTGCCGTAAGGTGGTCCATTCCCGAACCGTTACTGTGGGTTGGTCCATTCCCGTACCGTCACTGTGAGGTGTTCATTCATGAACTGTTACTGTAAGGTGGTCCATTCCCGAACCGTTACTGTAAGGTGGTCCATTCCCAAACCGTTACTGTAAGGTGGTTCATTCCCGAACCGTTACTGTGAGGTGGTTCATTCCCGAACCGTGCTTCTATTCTTGGAGTGTCATTCCCGGCTTGTTCATTCTTGAACTGTCCATTCCCGGACCATACCTCCGTTCTCGGAGTGTCATTTCCGACTTGTTCATTCTTGAACTCTGCTCCATTCTTGGATTGCCATTCTCGGCTTGTTCATTCTTGAACTGTCCATTCCCGGACTATATCTCTATTCTCGGAGTGTCATTTCCGACTTGTTAATTCTTGAACTGCCCATTCCTGGACTATATCTCCATTCTCGGATTGTCATTTCTGACTTGTTCATTCTTGAACTGCCCATTCCCAGACTATATCTCCATTCTCGGAGTGCCATTCTCGGCAGAACTGATCTGATGTAATATGGGCCTCGCCCCCAGAATGCCATACCCGGCAATGCTGATACTGATGTAATGTGGGCCTCGACCCTGGGACTCATTCCCAAACTGTGTTTGATGTGGGCCTCGACCCTGGGACTCATCCCCAAAACTGATGTTGAAGTGGGCCTCGGCCCCAACTGCTACTGACATGGGCCTCGCCCCCAGACTGATGCTGATGTGGGCCTCGACCCTCGACTGACGTTGATGTGGGCTTCGACCCTCGGGATTCATCCCACTGATACTGATGTGGGCCTCGGCCCTCGGGATTCATCCCAAACTGATACTGGTGTGGGCCTCGGCCCTGGGACTCATCCCCAAAACTGATAGTGATGTGGGCCTTGACCCTGGGACTTATCCCCAAAACTGATACTGATTCGGGCCTCAACCCTCTGCGATTCATTCTCGAAAACTGCTGATATTGTACTGTTACTGCTTCTGGTTGGCTTGTATTTGACGCTTTCTCTTTTTCTCCTTTGAAACCTGTTATTACAAAACAGAACAAACACAAAAAGGATGCGAATATGTTACGTGTATGCATGCATGCATGTTCCTATCCCGTCGGGTTAGGTCTTCCATCAATCTTCTTGGTGACTGCTTAGTCTTCTTTTCCTCAGGCAAACCACTGCTTCAATCTGTCTATGTTGATCGGCTCGGTGAACTAATTCCCTTCCAAGTCTGATAGTTTCACTGCCTCTATTTCCCAATTTCTGAATGTCTATCTTATCTTTTCTGTTTGCTTATTTCGAAGGTTCCCCGTGTTCATCACTGGATTCCATAGTACCAAGGTTGAATACTTTTCTCAAATATACTCATATTGCAGAAGAGTTTCAGCGAAATGAACGTCTTTATTATTGTTGAGGAAAAGAGTTCGAACAAGTAACAAAATCAATGTCATTAAAAAAAACTGGATCAAATAGACTAGGAGGAACATCTCCATCATCCGCAGCACTGCCTTCTTCCTCGGCCTATGGTTCTTCACTGTCATCCATGTAAGAAGCTTGGTGGTTGAGGGCTTCTTTTCATTGGTTGGGTATTTTATGGGAATCTATGAGATCTTGAATTTCATGCCTGAGGCGGGTGCAGTTGTCGGTGTCATGGCCATGTAGCTGGTGGAAGTGACAATAACGGTTCACATTTATGTGTGGTGGTGGGGGTGCGGAAGTGGCTTGCCTTCTAAGGGTTTCAAGATTCCTTGTCCCTGTAACTTTTCAAATACCTTCGACAAAGGTCTACCAAGGTCGGAGAATTGCCGGTTCCTGATGGCAGCAACCTCGACAGTAGCGGGCTTAGTCTCAGAATACCCCCCAAGAGTCCGCCTATTCTGGCCATAGGACTTTCTGTTTTCAGCCTCTTCTTCCTCAATATCCATGACAGTTTCCCTCAACTGTCGAAAATCAGAAATCATTGAAGTCATCCTCCTCAGCTTACTATAAATAGAGGACTTGGTGCCCTTGATGATCATTTTTATTTGGTCCTTCTCAGAGGGCCGAGTCTGCATTTTCAGGAGCTGGCTTCTCCAGCGGTCTACATACTCCTTGAAGCTTTCTTCCGGCTTCTGCTTAGTGTTCTCCAAATCACGGAGTGACAAGTCAATTTCCAAGTCTGTAACATACTGCTTCAGAAAAGCATCAGCTAGTTCCTTCCAATCTTCCTTAACCTTCTTCTCAAGGCTGTGATACCAAACCACAGGTGCCCCCTCGAGTGACATCCCAAACATCTTTTGGACTTGGCGCTGTGATAGGCCCATTGAACTCATGACTGAGACATATTGCTGCAGATGGACCCTCGGGTCTCCGTTCCCATTAAACTTGGCCATGTCCGGCATTTTAAACTGAGTTGGCAGCTGTTCTCCGAAGGTCATTGCCTCATAATCTAACAACTCTTCATGTTTACCCCTCATTTTGCGGGTAACTGTTTCAACCTGATCCCGAAGCTTCTGAAATTCTACCTGAGACCCAGATACCCTGCCCGCAGCATACTCTGCCATATCATCATAAAAAGCGGGGGTATCATCCCCCAATCTGTTCGGAGATTCCTCTTGCCTCATATCCCCAGAATTAACCCCGGCACGAGACCCAGCTATACTAGCCATAGCAGTAGTCAAAGCCTGCAACTGTTCAGTGATCTTGGCGAGACCATTCTCTAACTGATCCATACGGGACACCTCATTATCGGATTCACTCATACTTGTTCTTTTAGTGAGTCTGGTTCCTTCTCTAACCCAAACTGTATCTATGGTGTCTTTTTTAAGACACAGAGGATGTCAACAAGGTATATATATGCATGATGTGCATAAGAAGTATATAACATATATTAAATCAAATAAAATTCTCAAACAAATCGGCCTATTATCATTTTAGAAGCTTTTGGGACAACTGTCATAAGAGTGAACCCGTCCCAGTTTAAATGGCCCAACGAGTTCATGTCTTATGGCAAATAGCCCAACTAAATCCAAATGATAATATTCCGAACACAATCATAAAATGGCCCATTGTTATTTAGAAGCCTTTTGGCCCAATTGTCATAAGATGTGTCCTTGTCCCAGTTTAAATGGCCCAACAAGCCCATATCCCATGATAAATGGTCCAAATGGATCCAAACAACGATGTTCCCAAACACAAGCATAGAAGAAAGATGATGCAAACATGACATAATAATTTTTACAAAGTGGCCCATCAACATTTCAGAAGCTTTTGGCCTAATAGTCATAAGGTGCGAACTTGCCCCAGTTTAAATGGCCCAGCAAGCCCGCATTTCTGACAATAGTCCAACTGCATCCAAATGAGGATGGTCCACAAGCACATATTCAAGGAAATAATTGTTACTTTAGCCAACCCGGTCTATAGGTGGGTTAGTAAGAGTATAGACAAAGGCTCTCACCGGCGAAGGATGGCCCACAACTAGGCGACGCTTTTCTGTCCTGGGCTCGCGGCCTAGTTGGGAGTACGGAGTAGCCACGGGGGACTAAACCGGAGAGTAATAGAGTGGCCACCCGGTGTGAACCGGGAAAATGAGATTTAAGGCCGCACTCACCCCTCGCAAGGAAAGACCTCAAACCGTTGGGTTCGGAATGGTCCCTTACTTATGTCACTTGTAATAAAAGGATTTATGTAATAATTTAACCAGGCTTAAATAACATTTATTTCCAAAAATATCATGCTTCTAAATTCATATGCATACATCAACAAGTTCATCGCAACATGCAACATCACATGGCAATCTCATGAACATATTTCAATCCTATGATATGGAAAACTAAGAACAACATAATCATGCTTGAGTACTATCTCATGAACCTATTAACCAAATAACATGCTAACAGCCTAATCATGCTTGAATACAATCCCAAGAACACATAGAATGGATAAATGCAGGAATACAAATAATACGGTTGGCTATATAACACAAGAAAGATCAACCAAGAGGCAATAATGCATGAATATGATAAGACAGACTCAGTTCAGTGTGTGCGCGTTCGTGTAGCGTTCGTAAACGCGTTCGAACGGTAAACAGAAGGTTCGCGTTCATATGGCGTTTGATAACGCGTTTGAACGGAAATGAAACAGAATGCTCACGTTCGTATGGCGTTCGTAAACGCGTTCGAACGGAAATGAGACCTGATGCATGATAAGGCAAAAACGCATGCGCGTTTGAGTTGCGTTCGTAAACGCGTTCGAACGGGAAGAGACCTGATGCATGAAATGGGACGCAATACATAAACAATAAAATAAAGGGGCGCGGCGAAGAGAGGACCTTTAGACCAACATACTAAGCCCATGCGCGTCACATCACATCATGCATACAAACATAAAGACAATCATATTATTCTATGTATGTCCGATTGAGCGTGTCTTGCATCCAACCGAACACACGTCAACCGGCGTGGCAAAGCATCGTGGTAAAGGGCTTTAACCCCTCCCCATAGGGGATCTTTCATTCCACTTACTAAGCCCATGCGCTCGATTGAGTCATGCATAAATAAGCAACATGCAAAATTTAAGTGACGAAAAATAAATAAATAAAAGCAGCACAAAACAAGAGAAGGTGCCGTTTACTCAAGTGGTACGTGGAGTTGTATCCAAGTACAGACCGCACTACCGTCCATTCGGATTCGGCTACGGAATTTACGTCTGGGTTTCCATCCTATATACCACAAGAGACGACACTCTTCCATTTCATTCAAGCCACAACATGCATCCATAAACGACTCTCATGCGAATAGAATTCAATAATAATAAAAAAACGAATATAAACTAATGAAAAGGTACCCTCAGGTCTAACCTTTTAAATCACCTCTCGGATGTACGGTACACGATCATCGGAAGGATGGATGCTCCGCAACTCTCCCGGTTCACTGGTTCACTGTTCTCGTTCGTTGTCTTACTGTTTTGAGTCGTCGTTCTCCATCTTTTGCTATTGTTTCCTTGTGGTTTCGCTGCCGTTTCCTCTTTATCTTTTGCTTACTGTTTTTTTTGTTGTCTTCTTCCTGTAATTTTCTTGTGTGTTGTGTATGAGCTAGGGACTAGGGACTAGGGTTGAGAAGGTTGGTGAAGGTTTTTTTTAGAGGCAAAAGGGTTGGGCCTGACAAGGAAAGGGATTTGGCTAATTAAAGAGGGATTTGATTTGTTTGGTTAAGGGAAGTCAAAGATTGAGGGGGGACAAATCTTGGCTAGATAGGGAAGGTTGAATATTTGATTGGCTTGGTTTAGGAATACAATATTTTAAGTTAGGAATAATATATTGGTTGATTGATTTTAACTTGGTATGATTATATTTTGATTTAGTATGTGATTTGTTTAATTTAGGCATGATTTTAGTTTAAGTTGGTAATTGTTTATTTTATGTTTGGTATATGTTTTATTTAATTAATTTAATTATTATCTTATTTAGTTAATGTTTTAATTAATATTTATTTATTTAAATTGGGATGTGTTTTATGGGCTTTGGGGGGCTAATTGGGCTGGATGTGAGGCTAGCAGCAAAACCAGAATTACCGACACCGTTCGAACGCTTCCTCGAACGCGGCACGAACGCCCGCAATCTGTTTGACGTTCGAACGTAAACACGAACGCAACACTAACGAAAACAGTGAACCTTGTTTATTCTGAATTTCCCCTTCCGATGTCCGTTTCCCGTGACCTCCGTGACTTAAAAGGTAGTGTCTCCAAAATGAGACTCATCATAGGGACTTATGTGTAAAAATACAGTGCCTACACTAAGCTTATAGCGAAACGGTATCGTCATCAACATAATGTCGATTACGATGAAACCTTGTACCTGTTGCCATGATTAAATCCATTCGGATAATGATTGCTAGTGCTAAATATTTCGTTTATGAAATATGGCAGATGGACGTCAAAATCGTTTTCCTTAATGGAAACCTTTTGGAGGATGTTTACAACAGCCTGACGATTTTATCGTGCCAAAACATGAAAACAAGGTTTGTAAGTTAAATCGATCCATTTATGGATTGAAGCAAGCATTGAGTCCTTGGAACCAATGTTTTGATGAGATCATAATGGTATATGATTTCATTCAAAACAATGATGATTCTTGTGTATATAAGAAGGTTAGTGGGAGCACACTGACAATGATTGTCCTATATGTTGATGATGTATTGCTTCTCGGCAATGACATTCCCATACTAAAATCGGTGAAAGCTTGGCTTTCATTAAAATTCTCCATAGAAATACTTGGGAGATGCAACCTTTATTCTAGGAATAAGGATCTACTGGGATAGATATAAAAGGTTGTTGGCGCTCTCCGAGAGCTCGTACACTGTTAGACATGTACACGACCTGGTGTCTCATATGTTTTGAGCATCTGGAGTCACAATCAGGCCGATCCAGGTGATGGTCACCAGATTGATGTTGAGAACATCCTTGAGTATTGACCGGCGTAATCACACACGTATAACGCAAGCGCACGTATCGTTCAAGCAGTATAAAAATATCGATCTCACGAGGACTTAATTCCTACTGTTGTTATTAATTATTGATACTATTTATTTACAAGTATCTAATTAATGGAGAAGAGAATGATTGCTTTTGGTTGGTTGAATGTGGATTTCCTTAAATAAAATAAATAAAAGAAAACAGTAAGAAAAATAAATAAAAGACACAAAGATCTAGGGTTGTGATTCCACACAATATTATCCTAAAGATGAATTGATTCTCTTATATATATGCAATAAGTCAGTTTGCTAACCTGGAACACGAAGATATGCAAAAGCCTATGTCGATGGTCAGACGCAAATACCCAAATAACCCAATTAATCATATGTCTACCCCCTCTGATAGGTATATGTCTATCATGTAAGGAAATCTATTAAAGGGTTATCTATCCTCAATGAAGATAGTGGGCTATTGAATCTAAGGCTGATACCTAAAATCCCTTCGTCAAGTTAATTTTAAGTTTACCAAATCAATCTTATTAATGGCCAATTAACAAGAAGCATTAAGCTTAAGACTCAATAAACAAACCAAAGAATTTCCCATAAAAAGAAAATAATTTATTAAGTATGTGGATATTGTGTTTCATCACTTCCCTAGAATAAAAATAAAATACTGGGGGTTGGGGATCAACCTTTACTATTTCTAATTTAGAAATCTCCCTTACCATAATATAGAATTTATCAGTGATATTATCAACCAGCCATATAGGTGGTATCCTCATTAAGTCAGATTTTAATTAAGTCCGACTCACCATAAATGTGGTATCATTATTTGTCAATAAACCAGCCATAGAGGCGGTAATCATTTGTCATATAAAGACCGGCAATATAGGCGGTGTCACATTATGTCAAATAAATAAAACCAGCCATTAAGGCGGTGTAACCTTTTATGTTAAATTATAATTTCCATATTATAATTAAGGGAGATTGATCTAAACTAAAATAATAAAAGCTTCACCCTTCCCCCAGTGGAAAATTAACTACAAAACATAAAAGTAAATAAACTACTACTATTACTGAAAATAAAAATGCATAAATTAAATACTGAAAATAAATACAAACAAGATGCAATCCTTAAATTCCTTACAAAAACCTAAGGAAAGCATGAGAATTACAAATGAAATGGCTTGGTATTTATAGGAAAATCTAAAGGCTTCCACCAATTTCTCCACCAATTGCTCCACCAAATACTCCACAAAATCCTCAACCAAACACTCCACCAAACATACCACAAGACACTCCACAAAACGCTCCACCAAAAATGCAAGCATGGTTTGTGGAAGTTTGACAATTGTAAATTGTCATTTTCCATTTTTTTATTTTTTGATAATGACTTTAGAAATTACACGAAATACATTGGAGTATTCGTTAATTTCGGTATTGAAAACTTCAGAATTCGAAAATATTTAAAATTCCAATGTTTTAGATCTTTGAGTCTTCTTTAATCTGCAACTTGAATCAGCTCAATCGGATATCAGATGAAAAAGTTATGGCCAAAATACCAAACTTACGTAAATTTGGAATTTAGGACTGCACTTCGTGACGCGTACAGTAAATTTTCGTTTTTGACTTTTTTTCCTCCGGATTTCATTATTTTAGCCCCGAGTTGATTCCATTAAGTCCCAATATTATTTTTATTTGTAAATTAAACAAAAACACATCAAAACGTTCATAAAACTTGAGAAACTATAGAAAATAGTAGGTTAAATGAGTGTGAAATAGTGATATAATTATCACTCATCAAACCCCCAAATCTAACATTTTGCTAGTCCTCGAGCAAAAAAACAAAATAAAATAACATAAATATATTCAAAATAAAATTAAGGTAAGCCACTTTGTAGGCACTGCATTTTTGCATGTAAGTCCCGATGATGAGTCTCGTATGGAAACACTGCCTCTTTAATTGTGGAAGCCATGGGAAACGGACGTCGGAAGGAAAAAGTCAAGAATTGACACATTGTTGGATTTAATTCGCTGGATTAGCTTCGGGTTCGCTTGTTGGACCTCCATTTCAAAACACATCTTTAGCCCAAAACCAAAGCCACACGCCCACCTAGCCCAAACCCATTAAATCACATCCAATAATAATTAAAACATTTAAAACACATGTCAAAAATTAAATTAAATAAAATTAAATTAAATCAAATCCAATTAAATCAAAACAAATCTCATTCCTAAATTAAATAAATCAAATCAAATCTCATAAATCACATTCCTTATTTAAATCAAATCATATCCCTAACTAATAGAGAAGAAATCAAATTAAATCAAATCATTTCCCTAATTAAAAGATTTTTCCTTATCACACACTAATTAAAATATCTCCCATAATTGCACAAATACTTTTCCTTCTCAAACAAGGATAGCACCCATCCCTCTGCCTATAAAAAAAAAACCATTCACCCACACATTAAACCCTAGCTCATTCATCTAAACACACAAAAAAGCCTAGCTCATACACACAATATTCTCACAAGAAACAACCTAGCACATTCACGCAAATCACAAGAAATAGAAGAGCTCATTCTCACTAAAAACACAAAAAGAAAACCCTAATATCCTAAGTCTTGAACAGCGTCTTTAGCCTTCACGCATACTGCCCAATTCAACAAGTCACGCCTGCCCCACACGCCCTCTGCCTTCACGTCCTTAGCAGCCCTCAAATGAGTGGGAAATAATGATAGTTTTACCACTCATCGCACCCTCAAACCTAACATTTTGCTAGTCCTCCAGCAAAATAAAATAACATAATAAAATTTAACTAAGCCACTTTCGTAGGGATCACGATTGCATTTAGCATATTCAACAAGCCTTTAAACTCCTAGGTGTCCCTAGTGGACGAGTTGTAGTCTCGTGAGGGTTTACAGCAATGATACCCACAAACATTTTATAAAAGTAAAAAGGTAGTGAAACTAATGCACATAAAAGCAAAAAGACAAGAGAAAATAGAATAAAGAAGTTAGTGACTAATTAGGTGAAACTTCTACTCCAAGTTTACTAGTTGTTTTTTTCATTCTAAATTACTGAATAAGTAAATTCTCCGATTATTTTTATCATTCTTCATATACACAGCTAACAAAGTTTTATTCAACTCATTTTTGCCCACAACAGTCATAAGTGCAGTTGATAAGAGAGTAATATTTTGTCCTAAAGTTTTATCAAAGTTCACATCTTTTGTAGTAATAGAATAAATTTTCTGATTTTTCTGATTTTTTCTTTGATTTTTTTTCTCTATTTTTTTATTTATATACAATACCTTCCATCTATGTAGCGAGCTTTGGGTCGGTGGCTCCCGAACCAGATGGCTTTAGGGCACCAGGTGTTAAGACACCCCTACGGACTTAATTACTCAGACTTCAGATATATATATATATATATATTTATATATTTATTTATATATATATATATATTTTCAACATTTTTTATCCATGTAGCGAGCTTTGGGCCAATGACTCCCAAACCAGTTGGTTTTAGGGCACTAGGTGTTAAAACACCCTTACAGACTTAATAACTCGGATCTCAGATTTAATTTTTTTTTTATTCCATCACTTTTTGAGATGCTTCTCCAATTAAACTGTAGAACTGAATATTCAGTACTGAATAGTACTGAATATTCACGTCCTTAGCAGCCCCACCTACGCGTCTCACCAAGCCCTTAACAGCCCCTGCCTACGCGTCCCACAAGCCTTCAAAAAGTCACATGCCTTCACGTCCTTAGCAGCGCAAGCCTCACTCCCACATCGCCCAGCAGCCACAAATCTTACCTAGCCCTCATCAGCCCATCACGCCTCACGTACCTTCATCAGCCCCTCACTGCCGCAAAACACCCTCACAGCATTGCCCTAAAACTGCACACATGCACAGCCCTCACTCACGCACACAAACTACACACTCACATACAGCCTTCACGCCACTGCCCTGACCAAGCCCCTCACTCACCCACACAGCCCCTCTTTCCCACCTTCACGTAGCCGAATCCGAATGGACGGTATTACAGTTTGCACTCGGGATACAATGTCGCGTACCACTTGAGAGACACACATATTTCGTTTCGCCCAATCTTGTGTTTGAGCATGATTAGTCGTTAGCATGTTATTTATTTAAGTCGTTAGTATGTTATCTATTTCTAAGCATGATTTAGTTGTTAGTATATTGTTTCTTTATGCATGATTTAATTACTTTCTTTCACAATAGGAATTTAATTTACGTTTATATTTAGGTTGTTATTTATTTTTTGTGTTTGATAATTCAACATGCTTATGAGATTATTGTGTGTTATCGTATGTTTGCCGTTATGATTACTTACCTTTAAAACATGATGACTTAGACATAGGATTTATTTTTATGAATATGAACTAGATTTAGGTTGTTCTTGGACATATATGTTGTGTAGACTTAGTTAAATTATTGCACAAATCTGTTCATTACAAGTGGCATAAGTAATGGACCATTCTGAACCCAACGGTTTGAGCTCTTCCCTTGCGAGGGGTGAGTGCGGCCTTAAATCATTTTCCCGGTTCACACTGGGTGGTGACTCCATTTCATTCTCCGATTTAGTCCCCCATGGGCTACTCTGTACTCCCGACCGGGCCGCGATCCCGGAACAGCGTCGTCCATTTATGTGTCCTACAGTCTGGCGACTCCACTAGGGATAGAGAATTGGCCCTGAAATAATGTCTTGTAATGATTGTGATTTTTGCTTTAGTTAACCGTGTTTACCGTGGGTTGAAAGGGGTTTAATCAAAGGCACTTTTTAAGGCTAGGTAATGGTTTGGTGTCTTCCTTCATTCACTACATTTTTATAAGGAAAAGCTGTGAAGGCACCTTGATAATCATATACTCGTAGCCTACTATGATGGTCTAATTTGGAAGACTCGTTGTTTATTCATGTCATCAAGTGATAAGAGCCTTAGAGGCTTGGGTTTTTAAGAGAGTTCGCTTCGCCCTCCCTCTGGGGAATCTGCGACGGGAAATCCATTTGACAGTCAGTCACGCACCATAACTCGTTGGCACGTACCTTAGTGTATAAACATGTGCGCTCACTTGGTCGCTTGAACCCTTAAGTGGGGAGTCCTAGTTATGGGCAATCCTTTGTCGACGAGATTATTTGTCTATATCCCTATAAACCCGCATATGAACTGTAGTCGTAGGACCAATAGAGACTATTCCTTTATGTTTTGGACCATTTTCATTTGGATTCAGTTTGAATTTTTGTCAAGAGGTATGGGCTTGTTGGGCCATTTAAACTGGGACGAGTCCGTGCTTTATGGCAATTGGGCCAAAAGCTTCTGAAATGCCAATGGGCCATCTTGTGTTTAGGCCTTTTATCATTTGAAGTTGTTTAGCCATGCTATCGCAAAAGTGTAAACATGTTGGGCCTTTTCAACTGGGACAAGTTTGCACCTCGCAATAGTATGATTAAATGCTTTAAAATGGTAATGGGCCGACTTATATATTTCATGCATCGCACGCATCTCATGCATACATGCATCATGTTAACCCCCGTGTCTTAAAAGCCATCATAGATATCCGTTGGGTTAGAGAAGAAAGAAAGATTTGTCAAAAAGAGTTTAGCAAACATGGATATCGGGAAAAGGAAGTCAAGAAACAGAAAATTTTACGGCAAGAATAGAAAGACCATGGTGGCCCCAAAAAAAATGAAAAAAAATGAAAAAATGAAAAATGAAAAAAAAAATTTGTTGTTTGTTTTTAGTCATTGATAGTTAGACATAAGTCCAATGATGAAATCGTTTGCTTTAGGGAGAAATCTTAGAAACGATAAACTCTTGATGTGCTTTTATCTGATACTTTGAATGATTGATCTATGTTAGACTCGTAAGCACTTCACTATCGGTTCTTAGTGGAGAAAACCTGAGTAGTTGGTAAAGTGACTAGTTGAAGAAATTGTAGGTCAATGAATGACCGTTTGCTTAGATTTCTATCTTGATTTGCTTATGTTATGATGTGTGGTATGGTTGAAAATGAAAGAAAAGTCTCTAAAGAAAAGAATTGAACCACCTATAACCGATAAGCGTGAAGCTACCCATGGGCGAGTATTAGGACCACCATGAGGAGAAATGCTACCTTAAAGGGTATGTGTGTTGAAAAGAAGAGAAAGAAAGAAAAAAAAAGTTCAAAACGAAAGAAAAAAGAGAGAGACAAAAGAGAAAGAAAACCATACCACATTGAGCACAGAAAAGCAAATGCAAGCATAATTGAGACATCTAGGTTGGTTTGACCCATCGATCCCAGTTTTTTGACGAAATCATTGAGTTGGCTTACCTGGGGATTGTAGGCATTGCATTTTTACACATTAGCCCAATGATGAGTCTCGTATGGAGGCAACTACTTCATTAGTCATGAAAGTCGCGGGAAACGGACGTTGGAAGGGTAAAGTTGGAAAATAGAATTTTTGTTGGATTTTATCTGAGTTGTTTAGCTTCGGCTGCTTGTTGGAATTCCGTTTCAAAGCTTACCTAAGGCCCAAAACCCAAACCAAACCCAAAATACCCAAGTCAAACCAAGCCCATGCCCAAGGAGGGGGATTCACGCCCATAGTGCCTTTATTTAGGTATATGCACATTTATCACATGTTGAAATCAAATAAAATCCTTACCTAAATAAAAGAAATCAAATCAAATCCCTACCAAATCAAATCCAATCCCAAATCCTAATTAGGAGATGCATTCCTTATTAGAAATCAATTAGGAGATTCCTTCCTAATCTAATTAGGAAAGCCATCACCCCTTTGCCTATAAAAAGAGGCCTTCACCGCCCCATTCAAGACCTAGCCCATACACCTCTCTCACACGCCTAAAGCACTCTCTTAAGCCTCCATTACATGCCCAAGCATCCCCCTGAAGCCTCCATTGCCGCACCTTCAAGATCCAATAGCCTCCATTGCCGCACCTTCCCTCCATCATCAACACCCTTCACACCCAAGCCCTAAACTTAACCCTCCATTGCCAAGTTCCAGCCCCCATTCACAGCCCTAAAACACCCTCAAATAAACCTTATTCACAGCCCTAAAGTCGCACTAAACACCCTCCAAACACAGCCCCATTCGCAGCCCCAAAACAGTCCCTGAAAACACCCCCCACTGCACCTGTGAACTGCCGCAGTTCACCTTCTGTTCTGGTCAGTTTTTGTTGCGTCCTTAGCCCACAAAACAGTCCTAAAATCACCTAAACACCATCCCCAAAACCTCCATAAAGTTTCCCTAAAAAATCCTCACAAACGCACCTCCCTAAGCCTTCAAAATCACCAAAACAGTCCGCTAAACCATCAAGACAGTGACCTGAAACGTAGCAGCGAAACAGCAGCGAAACGGACTTGAAACACCAGCCCGAACAGCAAAACAGCGAGGAAAGACGTTGAGTTGGTGAACTAAAAGAGTAGCGGATCATTCACCCTTCCAACGGACGTGTAACGCCCTTTCTTAGACGACAAAAGAGGTTAGACCTGAGGGCACCTTTCTACTTATCTTCTTTATTGTTGTTTTATTTATTTTGATATATAATTGCATGAGAGTCGTTTGAAGCATGATGTGATTGTTGGATGAGCGGGATATGTGTTCCCTTTTATGGTATATCGGATGGAAACCCGGACGTAAATTCCATAGCCGATTCCGAATGGACGGTAGTATGGTCTGCACTCGGGATACAAAGCCACGTACCGCTTAAGATATACATATCTCATCTCATCCTAACTTGTATTTGAGCATGTTATAGTCTTTAGGTTATTTGTTTATTATTTAAAGCATGGTTTAATTTAGTTTGTTATTTATTTGTTAAAGCATGTTTAGGTTGTTCATTATGCATGTTCTTAGTTTATGATGCGTTTGGGTAATGATTTATGCATGTTGATTTAATAGTTCAATATGCTCGTTGTGTTATATTGCGTGGAATTATTTGGATGAAAGCATGTTAGATCTAAGTACCCTTGAGCATGATTATTGAGTAGACTTGGTTAGTTCATTGCACAAATTATATCATCACAAGTGACATAAGTAAGGGACCATTCTGAACCCAACGGTTTGAGGTCTTCCCTTGCGAGGGGTGAGTGCGGCCTTAAATCTTTGTCCCGGTTCACACCGGGTGGCGACTCCATGTTATTTCGTACTTTCCCAACTAGGCCGCGAGCCTAGAACAGCGTCGCCCAGATTCTGTTGTCTACAGGGATGAATCTGCAAAGGAACCTTTGCACACACACTTTGAGTCTGGCTTAGATTATTTATTCAAATACTTGGATTTGAGTTGCGTTGAATGTTTTGAAGGTTCTTTGGTTTCATTACTGAGCATTCTTTGAGGGCAATAATATGTATAACTATTGGAACTATTTTGTAGCATGTGATATAGTATGATGATATGGAATGCCACATCACGTGGTTCACCTTGACCTATTACAAGCAGCGGAAAGCTAAATCAAGACTGGGGGCGACCAGCCTACCACCCCGCAAATAAGGGGAACAACGAGATCTTGAGTCATAGGACAAAAGGAAACTGCGCAATTACCAGAAGAGAATTGATAGAAAGAAACTGTAAGCAGGCCCCGAGGGCGACCGAAGACAGTTATAGGCGAGAAGCACCGAGGAGCACAAGGAAGACCTAACCCATCGGAATAGGAAATACATCCATACATACATGCATACACGTAACACACTTGCATTTCTTTTATGTGTTTGTTCTGTTTTGTATTCACAGGTTTTAAAAAGAATGAGAAAGCGGCAAATGTAAGCCAACCAGAATCAGCAACATATCAGTATCAGTTTCGGGGATGAGTCCTAGGGTTGAGGCCCGCACCAGCACTAGTTTCGGGGATGAGTCCCAGGGTTGAGGCCCACATCGGTATCAGTTTCGGGGATGATTCCCAGGGTTGAGGCCCGCATCAGTATTGGTTTTGGGGATGAGTCCTAGGGCGAGGCCCACATCAGTATCAGTTTGGGGACAAAGCCCACAGTCAACACAGTCAGGGAATAAAGCCCATATTTAGTACAGATCGGGAATAAAGCACACATTCAATATAGTTCGGGAATAAAGCCCAGTGGAATAAAGCCCTATTTCAACACAGTTCGGGAACAAATCCCACTCTCTACACAGTTCGGGAATAAAGCCCAGGGAACAAAGCCCAAGGAATAAAGCCCACAATCAACAGTTCGGGAATAAAGCCCACAATCAACAGTTCGGGAACAAAGCCCACCATCAACACAGATCGGGAACAAAGCCCACATTCAGCAAAGTCAGGGAACAAAGCCCACTCTCAACAAAGTCAGGGAACAAAGCCCACATTCAGCAAAGTCAGGGAACAAAGCCCACACATTAAATACAACTCGGGAATAAAGCCCACATTCAGTACAGCTCGGGAACAAAGCCCACTCTTTACACAGTTCGGGAACAAGACCCACAATTCAGGGGACAATACCCTCAACTCAAATAAGGGAACAAGACCCATGGGAACAAGACCCTCAACTCAAATAGGGAACAAGACCCACGGGAATAAGACCCTCAACTTAAAATGGGAACAAAGCCTAGGGGAATAAAGCCATATCTTAACACAGTTCGGGAACAAGACCCATAATTCAGGGAATAAGACCCTCAACTCAAATCGGGAACAATACCCACAACTCAATTAGGGAACAAGACCCTCAGCTCACTTCGGGAACAAAACCCAATCGGTGGTTCGAGAACAAGACCCAGAGGTCACAGCACCTCGCCATCAATCACAACTCAATTAGGGAACATGACCATCAGCTCACTTCGGGAAAAAAACCCACTCGGTGGTTCGGGAACAAGACCCAGAGGTCACAGCACCTCGCCATCAATCTCATCACAATTCGGGAACAATACCATCATCACAATTCGGGAATAAGACCTTCATCACCTTACAGTTACGGTTCGGGAATGGACCACCTCAAGTAACGGTTCGGAAATGAACCACACTACATCATCAGTATCAGTTTGGGGCGAGGCCCATATCATTTTGGGGGCGAGGCCCACATCAACATCAGTCTGGGGGCGAAGCCCGCATCGGCATCAGTAGCAGTCTTGCCGGGTATGGCATTCTGGGGGTGAGGCCAACTTCAATATCAGTTTTGCCGGGTATGGCACTCCGGGTATTGAGACATCAATTTATCATGCCAGGTAGGGCACTCCGGGTATGGGGATATTTCAGCGACGCCTCGGGTATGGGGTTTAGCATGCCAGGTACGGCACTCCGAGTATGGAGATATCATTGCGATACTCTAGGTATGGAGACGCAACCGGGACACCTCGGGTATAGGGTTTAGCTTGCCAGGTATGGCACTCCAGGTATGGAGACATCAACTCTGCAACACTCTAGGTATGGAGACGCAACCGCGACACCTCGGGTATGGGGTTTAGCACGCCGGGTATGGCACAACAAAATCAACTCTGCAACACTCTAGGTATGGAGATGCAACCGTGACACCCTAGGTACGGGGTTTAGCACGCCAGGTACGGCACTCAGACACAACTGGGACACTCTAGGTATGGAGACGCAACCGCGACACCCTAGGTACGGGGTTTAGCACGCCAGGTACCGCACTCAGACACAACTGCGACACTCTAGGTATGGAGACGCAATCGTGACACCCTAGGTCCGGGGTTTAGCACGCCAGGTACGTCATGTGGACTATTGTGGACTACCGCGACACCCTATGTACGGGGTTTAGCACGCCAGGTACGTCATGTGGACTATCGTGGACTATTATGGACTATTGTGGACTACTGCGACACCCTAGTTACGAGGTTTAGCATGCTAGGTACGGCATGTGGACTATTGTGGACTACTGTGACACCCTAGGTATGGGGTTTAGCATGGCAGGTACGGCATATGGACTATCGTGGACTATTGTGGACTACCGCGACACCCTAGGTACGGGGTTTAACACGCCAGGAATGGCACATCATCAATTTAGTTCAGAGCAACAGGCAAGCCAGGTGGCAGCTGGCGAGCCAGGTAAGTGAAAATGCATTGCATAACTTTGATAGGATTGTCACTGTTACACACTGCACAAGTCCCATCAAAGTGGGGGCGACTGTAGGCACTGTATTTTTGCATGTAAGTCCCGATGATGAGTCTCGTATGGAGACACTACCTCTTTAATTGTGGAAGCCGCGGGAAACGGACGTCGGAAGGGAAAAGTCAAGAATTGACACATTGTTGGATTTAATTCGCTGGATTAGCTTCGGGTTCGCTTGTTGGACCTCCGTTTCAAAACACATCCTTAGCCCAAAACCAAAGCCACACGCCCACCTAGCCCAAGCCCATTAAATCACATCCAATAATAATTAAAACATTTAATACACATGTCAAAAATTAAATTAAATCAAATTAAATTAAATCAAAACAAATTTCATTCCTAAATTAAATAAATCAAATCAAATCTCATAAATCACATTCCTAATTTAAATCAAATCATATCCCTAACTAAAAGAGAAGAAATCAAATTAAATCAAATCACTTCCCTAATTAAAAGATTTTTCGTTATCACACACTAATTAAAAATATCCCTCATAATTTCACAAATCCTTTTCCTTCTCAAACAAGGATAGCCCCCATCCCTTTGCCTATAAAAAGAACCATTCACCCACACATTAAACTCTAGCTCATTCATCTAAACACACAAAAAAGCCTAGCTCATACATACAATATTCTCACAAGAAACAACCTAGCACATTCACGGAAATCACAAGAAATAGAAGAGCTCATTCTCACTAAAAACACAAAAAGAAAACCCTAATATCCTAAGTCTTGAACAGCGTCTTTAGCCTTCACGCATACTGCCCAATTCAACAAGTCACGCCTGCCCCACACGCCCTCTGCCTTCACGTCCTTAGCAGCCCCACCTATGCGTCTCACCAAGCCCTTAACAGCCCCTGCCTTCGCGTCCCACAAGCCTTCAAAAAGTCACCTGCCTTCACGTCCTTAGCAGCGCAAGCCTCACTCCCACATCGCCCAGCAGCCACAAATCTTACCTAGCCCTCATCAGCCCATCACGCCTCACATACCTTCATCAGCCTCTCACTGCCGCAAAATACCCTAACAGCATTGCCCTAAAACTGCACACACCACAGCCCTCACTCACGCACACAAACTACACACTCACATACAGCCTTCACGCCACTGCCCTGACCAAGCCCCTCACTCACCCACACAGTCCATCTTTCCCACCTTCACATAGCCGAATTCGAATGGACGGTATTGCAGTTTGCACTCGGGATACAATGCCACGTACCACTTGAGAGACACGCATATTTCGTTTCGCCCAATCTTGTGTTTCGGCATGATTAGTCGTTAGTATGTTATCTATTTCTAAGCATGATTTAGTTGTTAGTATATTGTTTCTTTATGCATGATTTAATTACTTTCTTTCACAATAGGAATTTAATTTACGTTTATGTTTAGGTTTTTATTTATTTTTCGTGTTTGATAATTCAACATGCTTATGAGATTATTGTGTGTTATCGTATGTTTGCCGTTATGATGAAAAACTTACCTTTAAAGCATGATGACTTAGACATAGGATTTATTTTTATGAATGTGAACTAGATTTAGGTTGTTCTTGGACATATATATTGTGTAGACTTAGTTAAATTATTGCAAAAATCCGTTCATTACAAGTGGCATAAGTAAGAGACCATTCTGAACCCAACGGTTTGAGGTCTTCCCTTGTGAGGGGTGAGTGCGGCCTTAAATCATTTTCCTGGTTCACACCGGGTGGCGACTCCATTTCATTCTCCGTTTAGTCCCTCACGGGCTACTCCGTACTCCCGACCGGGCCGCGAGCCCGGAACAGCGTCGTCCATTTCTGTGTCCTACACACTTTCCTATGGATCACGATTGCATTTAGCATATGCAACAAGCCTTTAAACCTCTAGGTGTCCTTAATGGATGAGTTGTAGTCTCGTGAGGGCTTACAACAACGATACCCACAAATGTTTGATAAAAGTAAAAAGATAGTAAAACTAATGCACACAAAAGCAAAAGGAAAAGAGAAAAGAGAATTAAAAAAAAATTAGTGACTAAACAGGTGAAACTTCTTATCCAAGTCAATAATTGTTTTGTTTCTTTCTAAATTACCGAATAAGTAAATTCTCCGATTATTTTTACCATTCTCCATATACACAGCCAATAAAATATTAATCAACCCATTTTTCCCCACAATAGTCACAAGTGTAGTTGAAAAGAGAGTAATATTTTTGTCTTACAGTTATATCAGAATTCACACCTTTTTTAAGCAATGGAATAATTTTTTTTTCTGATATTTCTGATTTTTTTTTCTTTTTTTTTTTATTTATTTATATACAATATCTTCCATCTATGTAGAGAGCTTTGGGTCAGTGACTCCCAACCAGTTGGCTTTAGGGCACTATGTGTTAAGACACCCCTACAGACTTAATTACTTAAACTTTACATATATATATAGATATATATATATATATATATATATATATATATATATATATATATCTTGGTATAGTCTATTACTCATATAAGATAGGTATGAGATAGAATCATTCAAGACAAGCTTATTTAACCGATATTACTGAGGGGGTGAGAATCTAGGTAGTTTAGGGTTGTATTTTGTTGGATTGCTTAGGTTATGATAACTAATCCTCTCAGCTTACGACCTTCATTCACTTGCTTACGAACCTGGGTTTGGGGATCTAAAATTTATTTATCCTTTTTGGCATCTCTTGTCTATTGAAACTCCCACATCTAATCTTGGTTTCTTGCTTCTTTTATCTTCCTAACTATTCTTCATTACTCTGAGAACTTGCTATTTATATGAGGTACTCAAGGCTATTGTGTCTACTAGAAGGATTTTTTGATGAGGGAATGAGACTTATTAGGAAGGGATAAGTCTTACATGAAGGGAAAGAACCTACTTAGGTCTATTTGAAATTTTTCTCTTGCTCAGGCTTTTCTATTCTCTTTACTACTACAGGTTCTGGTACTTCGTTATTTATCTTTTTCTACATCTCTACCTCTAGTTACTTCTGGTTACTCTGAGCATCTATACATCGTACTTTTCTTTTATATTCTCTTTCTCTTTTACTCTCTTAAGTGAATATTTTCAGAACCTTACTATCTGTCCTCACAACTTGTCTTGAACTTCTGCTAATAGGCCAGGATAACTAAAGAAGAATCTTTAACTAGAATAAGGATTTTTGTTACTTTTACTAAGAAAAAAAATTCACATAACTTGGGAATTCTTACTAACCTGTCTATAAGGCTTGAGGATGTACTCGAGGATCAGATACTAGAGAGGTAGTGTCTCGTATACTAGTATCTCAGCCATACTACGTATATAAGACCCCAGCACTCTACCCACTGCAGTCACTGACTCCCTAGACCATGCTCTGATACCATTTTTGTAACCCTCTCATGGAGATGCTATCAGCAGGGAATAGACAGTACTATCCCCATGAGCCTCTGACCTTCTGACTCTGCTCAACATTATTAATCTTATCTCATACGTTAACTCATGCATGAGACCATTGCCCTACTCAATAATATAAATGCATAATACTTCTCATACTAAATACTCAATTGCCTACACATTACAACTCTGATGGTGAACACTAATAATACTTTACATATGCAATCTTTACTATACAACATGTATGATACATGACTTTTCTTGACTATGACTGAACTGAACACTGTCTCTGACTTGACATGGTGAACCGAACCCCCTAGTGACTGCCATCAGTATCCACTATCTCGAGCTCGTCCTCCGGTATACTCGTGCTAATATGGTCATATCCACGACTGTTCCAATTGAATCGTTTATCCTCATTTCTTATATCTCTTGCCATGATCATAATAATTCTTGAATATCACATGGGGCTTCTGCTACTCTCCACACTTAATGTATCATTATTATACTTGTATTACAGTCGATAATATTCGCTTCATTTGACTTATGTATACCTAGATTCTCACTTCATTTCATTTCTATAATATAACTCCTTTAATGACCTTACTGAGTGTATTTTCAATTCTTCTTATCTACTGCTTCAACTTCACTCCTGATCCGCTTTCCGACTTTCGATCATACTAACTCTTATTGTGAACCTTTTCTAGAGTCATGCTCTCTCAGAACTCCATCATGTTGCCTTTGTACTTCTTTCTACTAGTCTATGTTGCTTAACCGTCTTAAGTCGTTACTCTCTCTCTCAGTTCTACTATACTCCATTTATTATTCCCCTTTATGAAGTTTACTCCGCTACTTAGATTTCATTCTTATCTCAGTTCCTTGAACTTTTTATGTCTTTACTCCCTTGGAAACTTCATCAACTTCGATTGCTTAGAACATCTCTACTAAATATTTTGGTTCAGGTGCTACTCTCTATCTAGTTCTTCCATCTCAATATAGTGAGACTCTTTATGAGTTATATATTATATTCCCTAGAGTCGCTTTCTTGTCCCTTCGCTTTTTTAAGCCTTTACTCCGTTAAGGGCTTCTAGTTCCACAATGACTTCTAAATTTGGCTTGACTTACTATGACTTCAAACTATTATATCCCATGCTTCTTACCTATGTTCCGTTGAACTTATATGTTCGGCCATCTAGCCGTCTCGAGATCCGTTTATTCTGTCAAATATTCTTCTTTATTGGTTCTTTTCCTTACTAGGCTCTAAGTGGAGAGGTGAGTATATGCATTCCATAGAGGTCTTGTGAATTCGCATTTCTATTATTTCTTAAGCTCAATGATGGTCTGGTTAGATGTCTATATGCTTACTAGAGTTGGGCTACTAGAAGAGAGAATTACTATTCATTCCATTGGAAACCACATCGACTATTCCATGTCTTAAGGTTCCTTAATATTATCAATCAATCTGAGGTCTTCATATATTTACTATCATTAAGCTACATTATCCATTGTTACTATATACACTGAACTTCCTTATTGCTAACCATATCCTTTTGTATTGTCTCCATATCCTATCTTTTGGATATAAGATGTGATGCCTAGATTAGTGGTGGCTCGTCTTATGAGCTAATCTCTGCATTCTCTACTCTTGCTATAGACTACGGATATAGTACTATGTCCTATTGTCTATACTGGTACTTTTGCTAATTTCTTAGTGTATTCAATTCTCATGAGTCTGCTCTTTTTAAAATTATATTGGTTCATACTGGTATTGGTCGGATCTATGGATTCTTACTTGTCCTGTGAACTTGCTCATCTTGGCTTGGGTCGGGTTCTTATTTGTCTGACCTTAGAAGTTTCCTTGGTCTTTTTCTGGGTAACCCATTCTTCCAAACTCACTACTTCTATCATAGTGTAGGGGTTTTAAGGGGGAATATCGGTAACGCAGCGGAATAGCGGAAAATCAAAATTTTCTGATTTCAAAACTTTTTCTCGGATCAATTAAATAAACTTATTTATTTAATTATCCAATTGTCAAATTCTGAAAAATTACACAAGAGATCAAATTTCTTGGTAATTACCGAATTGCTCCAAAACTTTATAAATTGATTATTTTAGCCCAAAAATTATCAAATATAATTTTGGATGATTCTAAATCATTTCTAAAATTTTTTTCAACACATCTAATGCATCAAAATCAGATTTAACACAAATCCCCAATTTTTTCCTAATTGCCGTGACTACCCCCAAATTTTCAAGTAATTGCATTTTTGTCCATTTTGTTCAAAACATGCCAAGATCAAATCCAATCAACCCAAAAATTTACATGCATCATATTCATATCATAATACATCACATATATGAAAAGCCCCAAATTTGGAGTGGGTTATGAACCCTAATTTTTCAATTTCATCAAATTGTCCA
Organism: Zanthoxylum bungeanum; assembly: GCA_019454045.1. Taxonomy (NCBI): domain Eukaryota; kingdom Viridiplantae; phylum Streptophyta; class Magnoliopsida; order Sapindales; family Rutaceae; genus Zanthoxylum; species Zanthoxylum bungeanum. The sequence continues at coordinate 27,074 of SKCR01021394.1, read as the reverse complement.
ATTTCACCAAATTTACAAAATCCAACACTTTAATCCATTCAATACTTCACCAATCTAGCCTCACACTTTGCAACAACTCTAGAAAAATTCTAGGTCACCAAGGAGTGGCTTACTAACTCTAGAATGGCAACTTTGATTTTCAAAGAATCAAAAGTAAGCTTTAAAACAAGTTTAAGCTCACTTACATGCATCAATCTTTCACACAAGTTCTCAACCAAATAAAACACAAACTATAAGAAGATAGATAACATCAAAGCATCACAAAATTTAAGCTAAGTATGTTCGAAACATTTTTCATGTTGGAGGAATTGAATGAAAACTTACAAATGCTTAAGATTTCCAAGATTTTCTTATTTTCTCCAAACCTTTTCTCTCAACCACTTTTGTGTTCTATTTTGTGTATATGAACTTCTTTTAACCCTAAAAGATGAAACAAACAATATATACCTCCTCCATTAGGGCCTTGGCCGAATTAGGTGTATATACAAATATCTAGATATTTTTCATTTCATTTAATTTTGCTTTATCAACTTGCTTTAATCATCATCAACCATTTAATGATCTAAAGTAAGTCAACAAAAGCAACTCAAAAATATAACAATTATATTCATTTAGGTATATGGCCTAAAATTACACTTAAAATTAAAGGAAAATGATATTTAAATTTTAAACATTTTAAACAAATATCAAAGAAGTCAAATCCAATTTGACTACCATTTCCTTACTTTAAAGTCAACAATAAACACTTATAATCATTTCCTAACTTTATCATTTGGTGAGATATTTATATTTTAATTATATTAATCATTTAACAATTAAATAATTAAATAATTAATTAAATACAAATATCTCAAATATATGTATTATATTTACTTTAAATATCTCAAATACATATATTAATGATATATGTCAAATACCTTTATTTGAAAATTTATTAATGTGTATTTAATAATATCATATATTAAATACAAACACACATTAATTAGGAAATGACGGTTCGGCCCGTTCGCATGTATATTTCGTTTAACGTTTAAACGATTTATAAATAATCATCATTATTCATAAAAGTTGCCCTAGTGCTCTACGAGTATATTTCATTAGTGAGACTCTCTAGATTCAAGTATATCCGTCACAAAATCGAATTTCGTGTCCATAATTTATCCACCCATAAATTTTGACGACCACGGATAAACTAGCTGAATCATACAGGTCGAGGTCATTGCATACGTATAATCCCTCCATCACAGGTATCCGGATAATCCCAGAGATATAGATGTAAACGTCAAATCTCTATAGGTATTATCTCGTCGACGTATCTATTAGCAATCTCTAAATAATATTCGGAACTCACTTCCGAAGTATACTATGGCCACAAATTTACAGACTGCTAATCATATATGGACTACCTATGCTCTGTACACAGAACTGACGGATCCTATCTTGATACACACAGGATATCCTGAGGATCGATCCACACCCAACGAACAGGCGGAGGTCTGATCTAAATAGATCGGTGACATGACTGCCATCTAAGTGTGGAGGATGTCTCATACATCCACAATGGTATCTCAAGTCGAAGGACCACTATGCTGCTCAACCCGAGAAGATTCTTATTGACGTTGATGTACCATCCATTAAGAATTTTTGATGAGTCGTTCAGTGTTTATCTACTATAAACACCTACACGTCTATACGAGTCTCCCCAGACTCATGGTTCATTGGGTGGGATAAACCATCGAACCAAGTCTCGATATACGACATGTATTGGTCTCAACAAATTTGACTAACCGACCCGTGTTAGTGAATCTTGACCAGGAACTATATTTGATAAATACATTTAGCAGTAACACTTCCCAATGTCAATTACAAACTACCTTTGTAACTGTGTACTGCATTATATATTATCGGGCCTTTGTCTAATATATACATATCACTAAACCATATTTAGTTTCGATCTAATCGTAATCAGATGGAATAATATATATAAAAACAAGAGGTGCAACCATAAATAAGTAATATTATGGAATATGGGGATGTTCGTATTCATGAATCATACATAAATACGGTCCGGATTGGCGCTCTGAGCACCAACCCCAACACATAGAATATGTATCATACGAACTGCTCTTCCGTATGGTTATTCTTTTTATGTTGGCATAGGCTTCTATTATGTGGGGGAGAAAAAAACAATTTTGTATTGCTGACTTCACCATAGAGGCTAAATATGTAGTAGCTTGTGAAGCAACTAAGGAATTAGTTTGGCTCCGAAAATTTTTGGGGATAATATAATTATTTCAAATAAGGATAAATCGTTTACACTTTATTGTGATAATTGCAGTGCAGTGGCTAACTCAAAAAAATAAAAGAAGCTACAAAAAGGGAAAGCATATAAAGAGAAAATATTATCTCATAGGGAGATAGTATATATAAGAGATATTACAATCATGAAGATAGCATATGCAGAGAACTTAGCTCATTAGTTTAAAAATACCTTGACGGCTAAAGTTTTTTAAGGTCACCTAGAGGGTCTAAGGTTACGTGACATGTCTCATTTTCTCTAGTGCAAGTAAGTTGAATTATTTTGAATTAATAAATGATGCATTATTTATTTATCAAATTGTTTTGATTTAATTTGCATATTATAAATCAAATTGTATACCCTTGATTACTTATGTACATTAAGATTAATGTATGAGTGTCATACATAAGAGGATTTTAGTCTGAAATTATTAATCTAAAATAGTCCATAGAGAACAAACAAAACGAGTATTTTATTTCTGGTTTATCTATAGTTGCGGTCCACTCTATAAATATATAACAACTTCGATCTAGGATCGTTCATGTAGTGACATTAGAATAGAGGCACCTTATATGATGTGATCATGTAGGACTGGACCTAGAAAAAAATGAATTTCTTATAATATTGGTTAGAATGAGCTTCATATCGATCTATTATATAGTCATATATGGATTGATCTGAATCATGAGTGTACTAACATAACAGGCTATGTCCTTTGATTTACATGGGTGAGAATGGTGTAGTATTCCTGATCAATAACTTTGTACTTTGGGGACATGGTTTGGTGTGTTGCTGGGGGCATTTTACATAGATATGAAATCCACTTCTTCTTACGAGACGTAGATGAGTATCTTCCATAAGAGTTGATATTATCAATAACTGACGCTCAAACATCGAATATATTATGTTGTTATCAACAACTGTTGTTGACGGCGTATTGGTCGAACCAGTAAGTAATCCTTGTATACCATTTTACTATAAAGTTTGAACTTTCTCATATAGTCCTCCTCAAGTAATGTGACATTTACCGATACAAACACTTTGTTATATTCTGTACTATAGAGAACACACCAGTAGTTTCTTTAGGATAGCCTGTAGATAGGCACATATGTGCACGCGATTCTAACTTTGTAGTTTTGTGCTTCAACATATGTGTTGGACACTCCCATATACAGAAATATCATAAAATAGCTTTGTAACTACTTCACAACTCTAAGAGTGTCTTAGGAATAGAATTAGATGGAACCACATTAAGTATATACAATGTTGTCTATAATGTATATCCCAGAACGAACTAGGTAATGAACTATAACTAAACATACTTCTCATCATGTCTAGTAAGGTTCGATTTCTCATTTTTGCAACACTGTTCTGTGGCGGTGTTCCACGTACTGTGAGTTGAGATACTATCATATTCTCAATCAAGATTTCCTTGAATTCATTATTGAGGTATTCTCTCCATGATATGATCGTAGAGTTTTGATGGTTTTACCTAATTTGTTCTCAACCTTAGCATAATACTCTTTGAACTTTTCAAATGTATTTTGAGTTGTGTGGCATTAGGTAAACATACCCAAATCTGGAATAGTTGTCAATAAATATGGCGAAGTATTCATAACCACTTTTTTTTACATTCATTAGACCGTAGATGTCTGAATGTATGAGCTCAAGTGGTTGATTGGCTCTTAGCCCTTTTCCAATAAAAGTCTCATGGTCATTTTGCCTTCTAGGCAAGATTTGTAGACTAAAAAAGTGATGAGCTTTAACAGCCATAAAATTTCGCTCTTTATCAACTTATCTATCTAGGTAAGGTTAATATAGTCAAGTCTAAAATGCCATAGATGTGTATCATCATGAGAAATCTTTTGTCATTTTGTTTTAGGTTTTTCAACCTTAAACATCTCAGTGCTGAGTAGTGAATTATGTATGAAAATCAAATTAAATATTTGGCCGAACATATATTAAAGTGGTCAACATACGTACATTTAAATTTCCAAAAGCTGAAGTCACATATTGATTAATAGCAGGCCGAACTTATATTTCAAATTAAATGTTCTGCCAGACATAGATCAAACGTTACAGATTCCAGTAACTCCAGACAAGAAGAAGACCAGGGAGGGATTATGTCCCCATTTCCTTTTTTAGATCCCTCTCTAACACTATAAAAAGGGGCTTCTCCACATATAAAAGATCCAAAATGAATTATTAAGAAACCTATGCTGAAATTTTGACATTCTAAAACCATAGAAACAGACACACATCCTTGAAGTTTCATACTTCTTGGTGCGAATCTAGCAATCAACCAGTTTTCAAGGGCATCTTCTGAGCCAACCCACGTTAAAGGTACGACCTGATGACACTATTGTTTCCATCACTGTGTTTTAGTTTTCGCCTGCTATATAGCATCTTCGGCTGGACATGCACCTCAACAACCCCATTTATGTCATGTAGTAAGAATATCCGGTCAGGCTTCTCCGAAGCCAGGCCGGGTGAATATGCACTTTTTATTTTGTTATCTGTGATTGGCTATTAGCCAAGTGGAAGATTGTTGGACAATTATGACCCATAGCATCACTATTTGTAAAAGACATTGTGGTTTTTGTACAAATTAACTATGTGACAAAGGAAATTTCTATTTTATCATTTTGTAATTGGATTACTTGGATATATAAATGATAAAAGTCCTTATGATTAGTTCTGGATTAATAAGATATGAGACAATATTAATCCACGAATGGTTTAATCATTAAATATCCATAGTCGTAGTATTATTGAGACTGAACATCGATAATACGGAATAGACTAGTATTACACTTGTGCGTGTTATGGAAGCTTAACGACATAGTTATCATATATTTAAGTATTGGATACTTATGCAAGTGTGATAGGAGGTTCTGTTAGCCGTTGGACTGGGAACAGCTTCGCTCTGGATAGACCCCTCGGAACCCCAATGGTAGTATGACTATGTGTCTATGGGAATCCGAATCAGGGTAGGTATGTGGTCTTAACCTGAGACTTACATCACTAATACTTGCGACAATCAGTACGCTTTGGTTTTGGTCGTCCGGAGCTTTAACAGGTTCTGTGTACGCCTCTTCTGGGTTACTGAGAATCGTAGTGTATTGGGTGTGATGTCAAGATGGAAGTATCACTTCAGTCATATGGAGATGATAATCACGCAGGGATACAGAACTAATACTCTTATATGCTGCAGCTATCGGGATAGTATGACTAGGTCATGATTATCCGATTACAGAGACTAGTTGATAGTGATCTGATATATGCTTCGTACGGGGCATACACAATTCCATCCTCAGGCCTAGCATGTGACATCTGATATTGGATCATAATATGCAATACATAGTATACTATGCCTGATAAAGATTATATATTCATCGTTGAATATTTCTGGAGAATTGGGTAGGCCCGGTACTTTGCTAGAAGCCAACCATGTCTTATAAATCGGTAAGAATGTGGTACGCGGTACGCACGTGTTCGGATAGTCCGATGACCGTATTTACTGACAACATATCCAGGGATCTCTTGGGTCGCTTCCCAAAGATTCACCGATGACATTTGACTCGAACAGAATTAATCTGGGATTAATTAGGAGAGAGAAAATTAATCTGGGATTAATTGCGGCAAGAATTTATCTGGGATAAAATTCGAATAGAAGAGAGAACGCGATTAATTTGGAATTAATCGATTAAATAATATATTAGATATATTAATTGAAATCGGATTTCAATACGGAATTAAAATTGGATTTTAATTAGGGCGAACGAATTAATTTGGAATTATTTCGTGAGCGACTTTCATAATAATTTTGCTAGGCATTATTATTTAATTAAATTGGATTTAGTTACGTCGCAACGGTAAATTCATTTATTCGGAATAAACGAAACTGAGGCCAAAGTATGTTGTGTAAGCCAACTAGATTTGGAATTAAATGGGTGAGACCCATGACTTACATCAAAAGTCACTATTTGTAATGTTGGTGGTTGAAATAGTAAATGTGGTATTTACTTCTCATATCTACCACCACTTTGACAGTTTACACACAATTTAACTTTGGTATTAGTTTTGGAAAACTATTATTCCTCTTTCTCTCTCTTTGGGCGTGAATGCTCCTTCTTCTCCATTGATTTTTGCTTCAAAAATCTTCAAAGCTAGCACTTAGAGTCTTGTGAGGTGATAGAGAAACTCACCATTGAGTTTGAAATTCAAAAGAAAGCTTGGAGCTTCCAACATACAAAGAAAGTTTCGAAATTTCTCATCCGTTCATTGTAAGTATATTCCGCAACTTACTTGATTATTCACACTTAGAATCATGTTTAGGAGACCTTGGGATGTCTTGGACAAACTAACAAATACAACTGACAGTTTGTTATTTTTTCAGATGGCCCCCGGACAACGCAATAGACTCACTCCATCCACCAACATTGTAGTATGTTCCACCTCTAAGCCATTTACTGAAGCTATTGACCCGACCCCATAATTAGACGATCTTTAGGTTATACAAGGGGTTTGGAGTTGGCGCGTCAAGTGAAGACAAACGGACAGATATCAATTCGTATATCCAACGATGTATAGAGACAAATTGGCCACCATAACGCAAAGTTCAACCACGCAATTGAGACTATTGAGCAGTGTGATGCTCCCCAACAATACATGTGCTGGACGAAGATACTAGAGCGGACGCGCCACGGCTTGTTCACATTCTTGTCAGTAAGTATCATTTCAAGCATCAATTTTACTTTTTATTTTTATTAAATGAAACTTTTAACAATTGTTTTTTTTTATAGAGGAGTGGTTCGAGGTTAACTTGACCGCTCCGAATGTGGTCAAGTACATCGACCACTGCATGGGCATATCATACTCGAACTACCCCACGAAGAAGCTCAATCTCATCTTCGACGAGCATGGTGTGACTAATGTTATTTCTCATATGTTGCATGACATTAGTGAGGAAGATTAGGCATATTTGTGCGGCATGTAGGCTTCGAAGGAATACGCGGTAAGTTTAAATTTCCATAATATTTCATTTTTTAGTCTTTTTGATATAAAAGAGAGGCTAACTTCTTTTTTGTAGAAAATTTGTGAGCAAAAAGGTGAACATGCAGAATCTGCGATTCAACCATGTTGGAAGCTCCAAGTCATTTTCTATGCATCGTGAGGAACACTCTCAGGTAAATGGATACATGTTTACTTAACTGTATTTTAACAAAATTTAATTACTAATTAGTATTTTTCGTCTACAGAAAACAAGCACGAGAGAGGTACTACAGCCCCTCCCGATACCAGATTTTTTTACCTCGCCCACTGCACTCAAGATAAAGATTGGGTGAACGATACCATCCAAGAGTATTATATAGTGTTTAATCACCTAAATTATGCAAAATTTTAGTGTTTTCCACTATTTTTAACTAACACCGAATCTTAAGATGTAGGAACGTATGGTGGAGATCCAAATGCATGTAATTACATAATAATCAATGTTTGCTTCCAAGTGCATGCGAGTGAATAGGAAGCCATGCATGAGATAATACAGTAACTTGAATTCCCCTCATATAAATATGAGCTTATTCTCTTTGAGATAAGTAATCAATTAAGTTTGATTAATGACATCTTTATAAGAAGTAAAGTATGCAATTGTGTTGTGAAATACTTCGATTTATTTCAATATATTTGTGAATAAATTTAGGACTAGTAAGACATATTTGGTTAGATCATAAATGGACCATTTATGGATTTTCCCAACATTGGTATAAGTAGCTTTAATATATGTATTCTAGTTAGCTTGCACACAAAAGGCATGATCATGCACGAAAAATGAAGAAAATGCATTCTTTTTTTAATTTTATAAAAAATGATTTTCTTCCAATTTTGGACCTTAATATCTTATTGTACAAAATTGATAATTGCATGTTCTAAGATATTTTAAAAACTAGAACATGTGATCTTTTAATTCAGTATATTATTTGTTTAATTTGGTTTTAAAATGAGAAAGATATGAACCATAGAAGTTACCAAGTCGAACCTGATTTTTCCAAAAAAAAAAAAACACTTTCATAAGACCAAAACGACATGTCATCAGCGCTCTAAAAGATTTCATCCGTCATAATTGAATGTCTAATCCTTTTTGCATAGTATTCTCACTATCGTAATCGGTAATGATAAATTTATTTTATCACATAAACTTTGTGTTTATATAATTTAATGAATATCTTTTTTGATATTTATTTTAATCAATATAACTTCATATTTTCCTTCTGTTGATTTTTCGAGGCTAACCGAAGGCAGACAATTATGGTAGAATGACATTTTCTTTTACTTAAGCCCAACAACTGTTCTCTATTTAACCCCAACAATTTAGGCAAATAACATTTTCTTTATTTAAAGCCAGCGATTTTTTCCTTGCTTTATGAATTAAACCCTATACGGAAGCAGCGGAGATTGGGGAGGGATTTCTAGAAACTTCTTGAAGCCGAGGACGCCGGAGTAGGTGGCCTGTCACGCGCATAAATACTTTCTTCGCTGGAGCAATCTCAACTGTCGCCGCCGCCGATCTAGCCTCTTTGATATTACTACTGATTCGGTAACTTTTTTTCCTTATCTTTTTTTTCTGTTGCTTAGATTTATTAAATATAAATATAAGTTTACTTGAATCTGGGCAGATAGTGGAAACTCTTATAAATTTTTTGTTGTATTTTTTTTTTTTTTGGGTTTTTGAACGATATTATAATTTGTTCGTGTGTTTGAGAGAAATAATGAAGATGAATTTGTTCTTGGATCCTATAAAAATGCATGATTGGGCTTTTGGAAAATGTCATTTGAACCATAATAAAATTCATTAATCTTCTGAGTTAGTAAATATCTCAATCAAGAAAATGACACGATGGGGTTGAATCTTGTAGAGCATCTGATGAATTGAGTGGGCGGTATTGTGATGACAAATTTTCAATTGAAGTTAGAGTAGCCCCAATCTATAGACTGTAGGCGGATATTTGTTGAATGAAACACAGCAAGTTGTCTTTAGGATATTTCATTTGCAACTTATAGAATTTACAGTGCAAACACTAAAATTAATGTCAAAATGAGTAGATTGGAATTTGGAACACACATGACATATACAATGACTAGGAAATTGATTGCAAAAACTGTAGTATAAAGGCTCAATCTGTATTGTGATTCTCAGTATGTGCATTGTGAAACAATGGAACTTAGCTGATATAGAATCAGTCCATCGAAAAAGTGATGCCTTGTTGACAAGGAACCCACTTGTTTGAAGGAAACCAAGTAAATCCCTAGTTTGTCCCCAAGAACCTTGATCAATGATTTTGCAGGAACAAAATCCATCCAAGATCAGCCCTAAACTACCATGAAATCATGTCCATGATAACTCAAAACATGAAATCAGAGGAGAACTTTGCTAGCTTGGAGACGCCATTAAGCTTGCCAAGCTTAGATAAGTCGATTAACACCTGAATAAGGGGAATCTCTCCCTTACCATGAATTTAGCCATAGCTAAAAGCTTAAAATAGCAAGTTTTTTGATGAAAATGTCGTGGGTTCTTTCATTAAGAAGAAGAAATGTTTATATAGTACAAGACAAACTTGACCTAATTGGCTGAAATGACCAAAATGCCGTTAATGGGTGAAATGACTTTTAACTCCTAAAAACTACCCTTGCTTTCACTCAAGCACGTCCTCAAATGTCTTTTCCCACCTAAATATAACATAAACAAGATTAAAAATTAATCAAGTTTAAGCAAAAATTGAGGTGCTTATCCAAGCTACTATTTGAGGTGCTTGTAAAATTAGGTAGGTTCTAAGCATAATTAACCATATGACCTGGTCAACTAGCTTAATTACATCAAAAATAAAGTCAACATATGAAACAAAATGATAAAAAATTACAAGGTTTGGCCGAATTACAAAATGGTAAGAATTAGGCCAAATTCTTCAAATAGGTCCCTGTCTTCAAAATGGGATTGTGAGCGTCACTCGGATGTGATTTGGGCCACAAGTGAAATAGCTTTGGGCCCTCTCCATTGAAGCCCACCTGCATCTCCAGTGTGCCCCTGACTTGTCTGTTACAGTCGGCCATGAAAGTCTCAGCTAGTCCCGCCATTGCTTCTCTAATCTTCTTGGCCTTTTGTCTTGTAATTGGCCTTTCTGGTACTTGCAATGGTTCCATGCTCTTGGCCTTGTCCCTTGGTGCTACATGTGTGCCTTGATTCATGTCACTTGTTAATGAACTAGTTTAGTTTAATGAAAGCAGTTAATCAGTTGGAGGACCAACAAGCCATGGCGTTAGAAATTTATAAGTTTATGCCAACTGAAAATAGTCCACCTTTAAACTTGTCTAGCTAGCTGGTCTACATTAGCTCGTATGTAAAAGCCTCAAAAAGAGCGCCTAGGCGCAAAAAAAAAGCCCAGGCGCATCAATGGGGCTTTTTGAGATTGAATCCCGGCGCAGTCTCCTAGGCGCATGAAAAGCCCAGAAGCTCCAAAGCGCAAAAAAGCGCGCCTGATGTTTCCAACCAAAATAATTAAAATTCCAGCCAATTCTGAAATTCTAATTCAATTTTAAAAAAGCCCAGCCCAATTTGAAATCCATAATTAAATTTTAGCCCATTTAAAAACCCTAATATACTTCTCCAAAAAAAAAAAAAAAAAACTTAATATATTTTGAGCCACTTCCTCTGCCTGAGTTGTAACAGAAATTGCGTTACAAGTGAGGTTTCTTTTTTTCGATATTTTATTTTCTGATTTTCGAATTTGGATTCAAAATACGGAAAGCGAATGCCTATGAAATTGTAGGGCTAATGGACTTCGTGAAGCATTTGGAGTGGGTTTTTTTTTTATTTATTTTTAATTTCTTTACCTGGTTACTCATTATTTGGCTATGTTCACAGTTAACTTGTTGGTATTATTGTATTAATGTAAAAGTTTGATTATTAAAACTGTTCAAATGTGATTAAACTATCATATTGGCATTTTATACAATTATGTGATTAAAGTTCTGCATTCTGATTTTTTAGTATTATTATTATTCATTAGTTTATGTTTCTTGCACTTTGGATACTTCAGGCAAAGATATATGTAAGGTTTTTTTGAAACTAGTCTATCTCATTTCTCAATATTTATGTTTTATAGTTATTAATATAATGCATATTTTAGTTTTATATCACTTGAACTAAAGAAAACAAAGTAAAATAATATTTTTTATTACCAAACCTTTATTTAGTTATAATCTTCCTTTAGGAATAAAATTAGGTTGGTCCCAACAATATGACTAAATAGAGGAGAGGTTCTACTATATATCAAATTTGATGATAAAAATTTAATATTATTTTGTTCAAATATTTTATAATTTTAAAATTATAAAACGGTTGGAATTTAAAAATCAGAGAAATCGACATCAATAAATTGATAATAGTGACAAAAGGATGATGAGTTTATAAATCAATAAAAACTAAAAGAAATGGCAAGAGAAATTGGATATTGATGGAGGAAATAACAATGTGGAAAACATGTTTGGGATTCTCTACAATGATATCATGTTCAATGTCATATTTTCATATTGCATGCCCAAAATTTCAGGTTTGCAGATTTTGTATGTTTATTACCTTAATTTTCATGTTTAATGTCTAAAATTTCAGGTTAATGTCCAAAATTTTCAGGTTAATCTAAATCAATGTCGAATCTTTTGTCTTTATTGTAAAAGTCAAAATTCATGTTTAATGTTTATATTTTTATATTCAATGCCCAAAATTTTCATATTTAATAACCAAAATTTCAAGTTACCAAATATTTATGTGACCGATTTTCTAAATTTAATGTCAAATCTTTTGTCTTTGTTGTAAAAGACAAAATTCATGTTTAATGCTTATATTTTCCTATTCAATGCCCAAAATTTTCACGTTTAATAGCCAAAATTTCAAGTTACCAAATATTTAGGTGATCGATTTTCAAAATTTTTTTAATATATTACAAGTTAAGATTTAATTTCAACCGTTTGATTCTCATCCAAACACAGAGATTAAATCCAGCACCCATACCTTCTAGTATATTAGCAACGCCATAAGGAGAAGGGTTTAAACTTTTAAACCCCAACTAAGCTTAAACAAAGTTTATTTTTGTCTAATACAAATTGCAAAGAACTAGGAAACGATCACCAAAGTGTTTCAGGTGCTTCTTGCTGACACTTATTTTCTTGTTTGGGTGTGCTTGGGTTTTGATAGCTTCTTTGGATTAGCCGTTATACACACTGACGACAATGGCAAGTAATGATGATGAGTTTAAAAAGAAACAAATGGCTGATGCCAGGGCAAGAAACATTAGTCGCAATGTCCGCTGCACTGAGTGTGGGAGTCAATCTATTGAAGAGTCACAAGCAGATGTTGCCATTCTCCTTAGAAAGGTAATTCTTTTGCTTAGAGATGAATATTGATACAGGAAAGTTGTTTCTTTCTGTAGGTGGTGGTCATAAGATTCTCACCACTGTAATTCAAACTATTTAATTAGTTTTATCTGACTAGTTGGATTTATCAGTAAAGAAAAAAGTATTTTCAACAGGAAGTATTATCAACAACTTAGTACTATTTCCTTCAATAGGATCAATGACATGGTTCTGAGGGAATCCTCAACGATAAATTATTTATGGTCTAGAGCTTGATTTGGTAGCACATTTCATTCGCCGGTTGTATCATATTTAATAGGCGTCACCATATAATTTCATCTCCGTCTTCTTTTTTTTTTTTTTTGGAATATCGGGAAAACCTCACGTCATCCCAGTATGACCCCGGTATGGATGCGTGGGTAAACCGGTGCAGTCTTAGGCTAGGGTGCTACTCAGGGCTTGAACCTGGGATCTTGAAGACAAACTCTCATGCTCAAACCGCTGGGCTGCGCCCCTTGGGGACATGATGATTTCAGCTCCTGCTACACCATTTCTCCTTTATTTATGTTTTAACCATATTCGTGTCCACTTTACAAGTTAGAATATTTAAACCTGTGTACTGATAATATTTGCAATAATGCTGCAGTTAATTCGTGATGAGATTCAAGCTGGGAAAACAGATAAAGAGGTCTACAAAAAGCTTGAGGATGATTTTGGGGAGACCGTACTTTATGCCCCAAAATTTGATTTGCAGACTGCGGCCTTGTGGCTATCACCGGTCAGTTTTAGGGCTTAAGAGAACCAGTTAAATTAATGGTCAATTCTTACATGAAAGTTTTTGGGGACAGCTTCTGGTTGCAGGTGCTGCTGCAGGAATATGGGCATACAACAGGCACAGGCAAAAGACTAATGTACACATCATGGCTTTGAACCTTGTTAGAGGTGTCCCATTGACCCCGAAAGAAAAGCAAACCATGCTGGACCTCCTTACACCTCCTCCTGCTGAGCGACCTTCTCCTTCCTGGTGGAGAAGGTGGCACGGTCAATGATGTGTTTTATTATCATCTATCATATTTTTCTTACTACGGTCCAAGAAATTTGCAGTGAACTAAAAAACTACGTAGTACGTAAATGTCAGAAATCGACATCAGGAAGATCGTGATCTCAAATCTTGTGGACTTGGTCATGACATTGATGTTCGACGGTCATTCCATTTGTGTACTATGGTGGATCACAAATGTCTCTGACTATTCCATCATGTGTGAGTTATATGTTGTGAGCTGACTTGTATCAAATAAAAATTTGATTCATATCATAAATTAGTGTTTATCCCTTCCATGAAGCTTGATTAAATCTACGAAATTTCTTCTTAGCATATATAATGCTAGACTGTTTTCAGAGTTTTGAACTTTACTGCTAATTCCCACCATGAGCATAAAAATTACTCCTACTATAAGTGAAAAATGTTCATATTTTGTTTTTGTGTTGGATCAAAATGTGCCAAGTATTTTGTTTTTCCTCTGTGTTTGTGTTATTGTTTCGATTTTTGTGAGGCTCGTTGATTAACTTATAAGATAAGTAGGTTGGCATCTGCTGCCTTTTTCTTGCTTCGGTGTGGGAACAAAATATTGAAGTATTTCTGGATCATCATGTCAAATTATTTATTCACGTAATCAAAAGTTTTAGTCGGATGGCAGCCAATTGCCTACTTGAGGCCTCGAAGATTGAGAAAAGATGAAAGATGGAGAGTATCTATAACTTTAAATGCTCTTCATCTTCCATTGACGAGCAGTGGCAGTGACCATGTCAGAATCACACAGATTCGTGTAAACCTTACCACAAACCCCACAACAATTGTATTATGATATTTAATAATATCTTAACATACATATCATTATATTACTAATTTCTCATTAATTTAAAAACTCCACATTTATTCTTCATCTCATTCAATCTTAGTCAAATGCTTTCCTCTCCTTAATTTGGGGAACAAAAATTAATAGATGACTCTTGGTTTGATCAATTACAATTTGATGATTAATGCATTTGAATGCTGGAATAGTAATTGCTGATATCAACTTCATTGTACCCCATAAGTAATTTTGAAAGTCATCTTCTACTTGTGTCTCCTCATAAATACATTCAGTGACCAAAGGGTTATCTAGATCAATTCGAGACTCTGCTTGTACAGGCTCGTGATATAATACCCTGATTCTTTATACGGATCTGCCTCTCTCCCTATTACGGTGTCATTGTGAATCTTTTGACTCTCGAGGGCTACTTCAGTGTCATTTGACAATGTTCTTTGAGGTATGTACCTCTGGTTATTAGTTAATTGTCTCAATTGGTCTTTCATTTCTGTAAGGATGCCTCTTGACTTTGAACCATTGCTTCAACTCCATCCATACTTCTTGCGTTTACCTTGTTCAGCTCAATAACAAGCTTGTTCAGCTAGACTGTCGACATAAGTAGTTCCTCCATAGATGATTTTTATTCTTGAGGAAATTCTTGGGCTTGTGGTGGATAAAAAGGATAATATGGTTCAATGAGATATGCGGGTCTTTCTTTGTTATGCCATGTAGAAGTGTGATGATTTTTTCCTGCCAGGATTGTAGTTGAACTACAATGATCACTCGAGTAGTTACCCTCACATCTCATCATCGTGCTCTGAAAGGCTTGAGCATATGTTGCCACTAGGGGTGGGCGCGGTTCGGATTTTGCTAAAAACCGAACCAAACCATATTTTACGGTTCGGATTTTTTACCTCTCAAACCAAACCATTAAATAACGGTTTGGTTCGGATTGAAAATTTTTTAAACCAGCGGTTTACGGATGGTTCGGTTCGGTTTATGGATTATTATATTTAAAACAAATTTCATCCACTTAAGTGAAGACAAAAAAAAAAAAAAAAAAAAAAAAAAAAAAAAAACTAGTCTATCCAACAAATAGTATGAAGTGCTAGGGTGTAAGCTGTGACTCCATGGAACACATGCACTCCATTAAGGATTGAAAAATAAGGCACAATTAATTCTTGTATTTTTTAAAAATTACCTTGAATAATGATGCTACCATCATTCTAATTAAGAGACAAATCCAACATCTTACTTTCAAGAATAATGATGCTATCATAAAACAAAAAAATTTAAGAATAAAAATATTAACAAATAAATTGAAGAATAAAAGTATTAACAAATAAATATATTAACAAAAAATTTAAGAATAAAAGTATTAACATACTAATAAAAATAAAACATAGAATAAAATTAAAAGAAAAATACAAATACAAATACAAATATTTTTATAAAAATATATAATATTTTTAATTATAACGGTTCGGTTTAACAGGTGCGGTTCGAATTAGCTCCTAAACCGAACCGTAAACCGTTTGGGGTGGGCCAATCCGAACCGTTAGAAAAAAAACCGTAAATTCGGTCCGGTTTGGTTCGGTTTGCGGTTTGGTTCAGTTCGGTCGGTTTTTTTGCTCACCCCTAGTTGCCACTTCTCTATGACATCCACTGATAGTTGTTAGGCTGGACAACATGCCTCAGAAAATCGGATCGTGTCTCCCCGATATAGGGTGTAACATCATATCTTATTACCCTTAATGCCTCCATCGCCCAATGGTACTCCATTACTTCGATCATCTGAAGTAAGAAAAAAGCAAAAAAAAAAAACAGAAAGAAAGATCAAAAGAAAAATACTTAGATACAAGTAAAGTATCTAACCTCAAAATTAAAAATGATAGATAAATAAGTCCCTGACAAAGGTGTCAAAAACTTGATCACGATTTTCACACGTTACGCAAGCGCACGTATCGCTCAAGTAGTATAAAAGTTATCAATCTCACGAGGAGTTATCACATACGTTACTAATTATTGAAACTAACTACCTACGAGTATCTAATTGAAATTGAAAGATGATTGTTGGTTGAATTTGACTAAAACTAAAATAATTAAATATAACTATAATAAATTTCAAATGCAATCAATGAAGAGAACATTCATGGATGTGAATCTGCCCAATATTATTCTAAATATGAATTGGTTTTTCTATACTCGTATAATATATTGGCTTATTAACCTGAAACACTACAATATACACAAGTCTTTTTCGATGGTCAAGAGCAAATATTCAAAATAACATAATTAATAATATATCATCATTATATAGGACAATCATTGTCAGTGCGCTCCCACTACCTCCTTATATACACAAGAATCATTTTTGTTTTGAATTAAATCATATACCATTATGATTACATCAAAATGATAGTTCCAAGAACGCAATGCTTGCTTCAATCCATAAATGGATCAAATAACTTGCAAACTTTGTTTGCTTGTTTAGGTACGAAAAAACCGTCAGGATGTTGTAAACATCCTCCAAAAGGTTTCCGTTTAAGGAAAGGGATTTTGACGTTCAGCTACCATATTTCATAAATGAAACATGCAGCATTAGCAAGCATTATCCAAATGGATTTAACCATGGCAACGAGTAAAAGGTTTCGTCGTAATCGACACAATGTTGATAACGATACCTTTTCGCTACAAGCCTAGCTTTGTACGTTGATATGTTGTCATCCATGTATGTCTTCCTTGAAGACTCATATAGTACCAATAGGCACAATGCCTTCCGGTACATCAACTAGTGTCTAAACTTGGTTGGTATACATGGAATCCATTTCGGACATCATGGCACTTAGCCATAATAGGGAGTCGATACCTTGTATCACTTCCTCATACGTAGTCGATTTGTCTTCCTCAATAAGATTGACATCGTTACGAGGTGAGATCAGAATCCCATACCTCCCAGGTTGTTTTCTGACTCTCTCCGACTTACGCGGTTCTTGTGTATTCGAAGATTGTGGTACAGTTTCATCCTTGATGAACTGTTTGTGTTCCATTAGGACTCGGTGCCTGGAAAAGTATTACACTGATTTTCATCGAGTTTTACTTTCCTCCCACTTACCACTGCATATAGGTATTCCTCTTAGGAAAACCGCATGGCGAGCAACAATTACATTGTTCTCTTGTGAGTTGTATAAGTATTATACTTTGGTTACCCTAGGATAACCTACAAATTAGGCACTTATCCGCTTTGGGTTCTAGTTTGGTATCATCCAAACATATGCTTAGCATTCCCAAATCTTCAGGAATGAGAAAACCCAGTTTCTTTCATGTTCATATCTAATATGAAGTCTGTCTAACAGATTTTCATGGAACCTTATTCAAATAAGTGTTGCACTGTTAAATGTGTATCCCTATAAGGAAAATGGTAGCTCAGAGCGACTCATAATTAACCTTATCATGTCCAACAAAATTCATTTTCTCTGTTCAGACACACCGTCAAATTGAGGTGTTCCGGGAGGAGTCCACTATGAAAGAATACTATACTCTTTCAAATAATTGAGAAGCTTATTGCTTAAGTATTTCCATCACAGTCCAATCGTGATGTTTTAATACTCTTGCCGGTCTGTTTTTTATACTTCGTGTCGAAACTCTTTGAATTTATCAAAAGTTTCTGATTTGTGTTTCATTAAGATACACATAACCATAACGCGATGCTACATCCGTAAAGGTTACGAAGTGTTCATATCCACCTCTAGCCTAGCTAGACATGGGCCCATTTACGTCACTATGACGAGGGCTAACAGATCGGTGGCACTTATACTTTTACCTAGGGGTGGGCGCGGTTCGATTTGGTTCGGTTTTTGTTAAAAACCGAACCAAACCATATTTTATGGTCCGGATTTTTTACCTCTCAAACCAAACCATTAAATAACAGTTGGTTCGGATTGAAAATTTTTAAACCAGCGGTTTACGGATTGGTTCGGTTCGGTTTACAGATTATTCTACTTAAAAAAAATTCATCCACTTAAGTGAAGACAAAAAAAAAACTAGTCTAGCGAACAAATAATATGAAGTGCTACGGTGTAAGCTGTGACTCTAGAGAACACATGCACTCAATAGAGGATTGAAAAATGATGCACAATTAATTCTTGTATTTTTTAAAAATTACCTCGAATAATAATGCTACCATCATTCAAATTAAGAGACAAATCCAACAGTTTACTTTCAAGAATAAACCATAAAACAAAAAATTTTAAGAATAAAATTATTAACAAATAAATTTAAGAATAAAAGTATTAAGAGACAAATCCAACAGTTTACTTTCAAGAATAAACCATAAAACAAAAATTTTAAGAATAAAATTATTAACAAATAAATTTAAGAATAAAAGTATTAACAAAAAAATATATTAACAAAAAAATTAAGAATAAAAGTATTAACATACTAATAAAAAGAAAACATAAAGTAAAATTAAAAGAAAAATGCAAATCTTTTTATAAAATATATAATTTTTTAATTATAACGGTTCGGTTCGGTTTAACAGGTGCGGTTCGGTTTAGGATCTGAACCGAACCGTAAACCGTTTGGGGTGGGCCAATCCGAACCGAAAACCGAACCGTTAGAAAAAAACGTAAATTCGGTCTGGTTTGGTTCGGTTTGCGGTTTGGTTCGGTTTGGTCGGTTTTTTTGCCCACCCCTATTTTTACCAAGTAAAAGGTGTTTTAGGCACTTTGCCCAATAAACTAGATTCGTAGACATCATTTGAATAGAATCAAATCTTTCCTAGTACCCACTCTTCGAAAGTGTGGATATACGAGTCTTGTTTATGTGTCCCAGAAAATAATGCCACAAATAAGTCTCATCTGATCAAATCAGTTTGAGCTATTTGTTTGTCATGTTATATGTTTGAGATTCATTTATATTCAAAATATAAATACTGTTATTCACATGTAATGTGCTTATCTCAATATCATCTTTATAAAATAAAACACTTTAGTGTTCTAGAATATAAAGGTATACCCGCAACGGGTTAAACTTAGATATAGAGATAATGTTTCTAGTCAAACTAGGTACATTATAACAGTTTCCTAATTTAAGTACACACCCGAAGGGTAGTTCCTAAACTTAGGTCTCTACTGTTAAAACAGCGACTCTCGTCCCGTTTCCGACTCGTAGGTAAATCTCAATTGAAGTCAGTCTCCTGCTTATCAGCAGATTCTGCAAATCAATACATATACTTATGTACCACATCTAGTATCAAAATCCAATTTTGAAACTAGTAGTGAACATGTTTACGACAAACATGCTTGAAGCCGGAGCCTTGCCCCGCCTTCACTTCCTTCATGTCTCCCTTGTCCATACGGCAGTCACACCTCCAGTGATCCCGTTTTCCACATCTTTAGGCAGACATCTTGGGATATGTTCTTTGTCTTCCTAGAAGACTATGATGATTTTGCCTTTTCCCCTTTTAGAAGCTTTGTCTCTGCCTTCTTGAGCATAGCCGTCAACTCTCCAAGAGTTTACTCTTGGTTCATAATGAACCTGCCCCAGCTATCGGGTAGAGACTATAAGATCAAATCTTTAGTAGTCTCGGCCACGTAGGTAGTGCCCAGCTAACCTAGCTGATCGATGTCAGCAATCATCTTCGACACCTAGTGCTCGACAGATGTACCCTCTGACATACGTGAGCAAAAGAGCTTCTTTTACAATTTTTACTTCTAAGATTTAAGAATAAATCTATGAAGATCTTTAATTTTATCATCATGGTACAAGGATCTAATCCTTAATTCTGACGACGGAATTAAAGTGTCATTGCATCAAGTATAAAGGATTGAGCACTAAAGTTATCATCACATGAATCTTCCAAAGATCATGTTCTACTATTTGCTCAACTATGGGCTTAGGCTCAAGATGTAATTCTATCAAATAGAATAACTTCTCAATTCCCATGACTAGCTTGAGGTTTTATTCCCAATCTGAAAATTAAAGTTGTTTAAAGACATTTTCACCTAGGATTATGTTTTAAACGCTAATCTTTCAGTAATCTTGATTTCAATAGTCCAACTATCCAATCAACGATTTCGGGTACAATTAAATATAATGATTACTATAGTCTAACTATATAATCAACTATAATTTGATTGGTTAAATTCAAATATATTGATTACTATAATCCAATTATATAATCAACTATAATTTGATTATTTAAATTCAAATATATTGATTACTATAATCCAATTATATAATCAACCATTATTTGAAGTAGTTTGAATACAGTCCAACTATTTAAAACAACAATTAAATATTAGTCCAACTAATATATATATATATTTAATTAATGACGAAAAATTGAAATGAGCGCGTATTGGCAAGTATCTAAACGAAATTACAAATTTAATACTTGTCTCCCACTATTTTTCGGTGAGCCTCTAACCCTCTATTGAGTACTCGGGAAACCTTGTTTCCTAGTGGGCTAGGATCCTGTTAAATAACACACAACCTTGACTTTGGCCAACAAGTTGTATGATATTTAACTAGGTAGATCTCTAAGATCAATTGGATCTCATCCAATTCCTATATCCAGTAGGTGGATATCCAAGTCTGAAACATATATCTAATATATGCCAATATATCCAATATATTCCCTAACTTTTTCCTCTAAATCAATAAGCCTTGGCTTTGCCACAACAAACTTAATGATTCCAGTTAAGCGGGACCCATTGACCTTGGAAAGCTTCGTAATCGATGTCGATGGACAAGAAGTGATCTTGACTTTGGCCAACAAATCACAACTTGGACAAGACATGCAATATGGAACAAAGCCTTCATGATTCAAACACATTCGCGATGGACAAAGGTCTTGACTTTGGCCAACAAACCAGTGCCAATCTTGGATCTTGAGAGAGAATCACTCAATGGAAGGAAAACGCTTAATATTTGTTGAGGGTTTTTCGCGTAATTGGCAACCAATTAATTATCTTTATTAGGTCTCATCATTCACCCTTAAGCATGCATTCTAAAAGCATAATAAGGCACGATAAATAAATTAATAATGATATGCGGATGGATATTTAAAACATTTTGTTCATAGAACAAATCTCTCCTTTCCTCTCTCCCGCTAGCACAAATCTTACTTCTACTCAATTACATAACACTTCTAAAGAAACCTATTTACATTGAGGGGAATAGGTGAGAAGAGAAATACAAAGAGTCAAGAGGTAATAGGCTGGACACGCAGGTCCAATTTAATAAATTCTAAATTTATTACAACAATTTCCAAAATTGCCCTCACCCATATAATATCCATTCGATATACATTATTCATACATCACATCCATGTATTCACACAAAGCATGTTATCAATCAATCTAATCCAATTAATATATCTGAAATTAATGACCATCCAATGTTCAAACAACGATTTGATTTGCGCGAGTCCAACTCGTTTTAAGAATAAGTACTCAAAGTACGAATTCTTGAATTATATCAAACTACATTATTAAATCCAATTTAATTTGTATTCAATACTAATTCTTTATCTAATTCTAAATTAAATTATTACACTTTATTAATGAGCCTTTGCGACTTAGATTCTAAATCTAATCTTAACGGGTCTCAAAGCCCAATTAACATCCAATGTCAATTTAATTAAAGTCCAATGGGCTTTCAATTAATTTATAAGGCATGGACTTTGGCAACCAAAGCCCAATAAAAGGAATCACCCTTTGCCAAAAATCAATTTAGGCCCATTAGGCCCAATTAAAATTTTAAAGGCCCATTTAATCATATTTGGACTTTATGGAAATGGTTTTAGGCCCAATTGGATCCAACCAATTAACCTAAACCAAACTTGGCCCAACCAAGCCCATCAAGCCCAAATACAACATTATTAGCCTAATTCCAAATTAAGCCCAATTAATTAAATTCTAAAATTCCAAATTTCACAATTTAATCAATTAAAGTGCATTAGCCATAATTAATTATTCAAATTAACATTTCCAAAATATCAATTTACATAATTAATCATGCTAATCATCATCAACATATGTCCAACATTATTGAATAAAAATCATCTCATTTCCATGCTTTTGATGTCACGGCAATTGTAGGGATTTTAAATCCGATTTCGATTTCAATCCAATTAAATCATAAATCAATTTATCCCATGTCTTTCAACTCATCCAATGATCAAAAAACAAAATTACCATGACTTTAGGGCATATCATCAATTCGGCCAAGCCAAATTTTTGGGGAAAAAATAATCCAATTCAATTTTCATCAAATTGATCATGTATACCTCTAAGTTATCATCATTCAAGCATACTCAAACAATCAATTTTATCAAATCATGCTCAAATCAATTTTACCCAAATTTTACCCTAAATTCAATTTCATTCTTAATAACCGCTCTGATACCATTGTTGGGTTTTCTAGGTCAAACCAAGATCAAATTAAGCAATGAAATGTGCGAATACAACAAAGTAAAGTAGCGGAAATACTCACTTTGATCGGATTTACGATGCGATGAACACAAAAAAAATTCTGCTCCTTGAGACTCTCGGCCAAGCCCCTTGTTTGTGCTCCAAGCTCCTCTTTGTATGGATCTTCAAGCTCCAAGCTTGGGTGTAGATTCAATGCTCATAGATGGGTTTCTCTATCACCTTTGAATGACTCTTTAAGTATTAGCTTAGGATGAATTTTGCAACAAAACTCTTCCTTATCATCATTGAAGCTCACGGCAAAGTGAACAAATTGAGATAGTTGGGAGTTTCCAAAAATGGCGTGAAATGGAGAGAAGAAAAGTGAATGTGTTAAGTTGTTTTGACTTTCCAAAAATCAAAAAGATATACCAAACACAAAAAATTGGTAAATGTCCATCAATTTTGACACTTGTGTAAGAAACAAGTTAACCAAAAATTCTACCAACTTCTATCAACATAAAGTTGATAAAGTTGACTAGGTGATGTGACAAGTATGGGCCCCACTTGATTCAAAATCCGAGTGGGCCCGCTAACACATTCCGGGCTCGGGTTCGTAATTCCTAATTAACGAATTTTCCGTTGCGACGTAATTAAATCAAATTTAATTAAATAATTATGCTTATCAAAATTACTATTCACATCGCTCGCGAATTAATTCTAAATCAATTCGTTCGCCCGAATTAAAATCCACTTTTAATTCCGCGTCGAAATATAATTTCGTTTAATATATCGAATATATTATTTTATCGATTAATTCCAAATTAATCGTTCTCTCTCTATTAAATAATATTTTATCCCAGATAAAATATCTCAGTAATTAATCCTAGATTAATTTTCTCTCTCTTATAATTAATCTCAGATTAATTATGTCCGAGTCATACGTCATCGGTGAATCTTCGGGAAGCGACCCATGAGATCCTTGGATATGTTGGCAGTAAATCCGGTCGTCGGACTATCCGAACACGTACGTACCTAGTACTACATTTTTACCGATTTACAAGACAAGGTTGGTTTCTAGCAAAGCACCGTACCTACCCAATTCTCCAGAAATATTCTTAAAGGAATATATAATCTGTATCAGGCGTAGTATACGTAGTATTGCGTATTGCGATCCAGTATCGGATGTCACATGCAAGGCCTGGGGCTGGAATTGTGTCTTCCACGTACGAAGCATATATCGGATCTCTGGTAACTAGTCTCTATAATCGGATAAACATGACCTAGTCATATTATCCCGATAGCTGCAGCATACAAGAGTACCAGTTCCTTATCCTACGTGACCATCATCTCCATATGACTGAAGTGATACTTCCATCTTGACATCACACCCAATACACTACGAGTCTCAGTATACCCAGAAGAGGCGTACACAGAACCTGTTAAAGCCCTGGATGACCAAAACCAAAGTATATTGATTGTCGCAAGTATTAGCGATGCAAGTCTCAGGTTAAGACCAAATACACCTACCCTGATTCGGACTTCCATAGACACATAGTCATACTACCAATGGAATTCTGAGGGGTCTATCCAGAGCGAAACTATTTCGTTACCATCGGTAAACACAACCTCCTATTACACTTGCATAAGTATCCAATACTTAAATATATGAGAACTATACCGTTATGCTCCCACAACGCGCACAAGTGCAATACTAGTCTATTCCGCATTATCGATGTCCAATCTCGATAATACTATGACTATGGATGTTTTAATGATTAAACCTTAGTGGATTAATATTGTCTCATATCTTATTAATCCGGAACTAATCATATAGACTTTTATCATTTATATATCCCAGTAATCCAATTATAAATGATAAAAGAGTAATTTCCTTTGTCACATAGTTAATTTGTACAACAACATCATGTTCTGTACAAATAGTGATGCTATGGGTCATAATTGTCCTACAATTAAATCTAAGGCCAAACCTAAAATCTCTTTGTCAAGTTCATTTACGTTTATCACATCAATCCTATTGGTGATCAAGCAACAAGAAACACTAAGATCAAGATTCAATAAACAAGCCAAAGTATGGCTCAAGATATTAGAAAACTCAATTTATAAACACATAAATATTAGGTTTCATCACAACCCTAGATTATAGATCTAGTTAATATATATGCTCAAAAACTCTAAATAAATATTCAACAATAACAAAACATCAAAGATAAAAGGAAGAAGAAACTATGTCAATATCGTCAATCTTTCTCCCTTTGCTATTGAGATTTTGAGCCATGGTCCTTTGACGTGCTTTCTTCTCTCAAAAATCACATTAGAGGCTATAAAATTAAGGCATGAAGCCCCCTCCTTTTAGGTTTTGGGACAAAGTGTTCTTTTTATAGGTTCTTTGGTTCCTTCTTGAGTACACTTCTTGAAAAGCATGGAAAACGTGGACGCGCGTGCCGGTTGTTTGAGCGTCGCAACGCTCACCAGGTTATGTCGCGACACGCGTGGATTAGCGTCGCGACGCCTAATGTCCGGAGTCGCAACGCGACAGCTGTATCACTCAAACACTCTCTGCCTCTTTTATAATTGGTGCGCGTCGCACGCTCATCTTAATTTTTGAATTTTCCCCACTTTGTTTCATATTTTACCGTTTCATCCCGCGTTGATTCCATTGAGTCTCGATATTATTGTTATCTGCAAAACAAATCCAAAACACATCAAGACACTAATAAAACTCGAGATAACTTACAAAACATCAAATTAGAGGGACGAGAAATATATGAATATTGGTCGCTCATCAGTAACCCATAATAAGTTTTCTAAATTGACATTTTGTCCATTAATATAGAAACAAATCAAATTTGGTTAAATAATAATCACACAGCCAACCCTTTTAATCAAATTTCAGGTCTGGGTTTGGGTTATGTTTTTCCGAACACTACTCAGATCATTTTTTATTTTAGTTTATTTATTTTTTTGGGACAGGTGTGAAATTCGGTTATGTAAAATCATTGTCCAGGTTTCAAACTCGGATTTGAATAAAAATAATATAAAAATTTTAAAAATAAAAAATTTCATATAATAAAAAAAAAATTAGAAAACCAGCTCTGGGACCCTACTTCGAAAAATTTGAATTATAATTTTTATAATCGGAACCTGGATTATTGTGTATGTTAGCCGGTTTAGGATCATCCAAATTTTTCTAGGTCCGAATTTTATTGTCATCTCCAATCTTCCGAAAGATATGAAGACTATTTTAATTTTATTAGCATTTGTATTACCAACTAAATGGATTTACAGACATTATGCGCATCATTAATATATATTAGTGTTTGGTAATCATAAAATGAACAATATGGATCTAATTAATTATGTTATTAATCTAAATTTCTCTTTCATTCCTCTACCAACCATTGAAAAATGCCAAAATTTAAGTTTATATTGACTGAAATGAATCTTCATAAAAAAGTATATACATGCAACCTTCAACAGTAACTTAAGAAATTGCATTGTGAAATTAGCAAGAAATTAAAGAAAGAAGTAAAATAAAATAAAATTTAGGAAAAAAAAGTGGAAGATTCAAAATATATTGAAAAATAATAAAAATGGTGATGATTTTGGTTCCAACTTATTACAACAATATAAGAGTAAGCTTCCGAGGATTCTTCTCTTCCTCACAATCTTGTAAAGTCCAGGGAAGAAGTTGTCATGCAGAGACATGGCCATGCATGAAGCTTCCTTCAAGTTTCCTGCTACCAACACATCCAGTTGCATGAGACATGGATGCAGGCCACCTTTTGAAGACTAATGCAGAAGTCTCCAAGCAACTTTCGGTGCCTTGGTCGTCATTGCAAGAAATGTCAACAAATTATAAGTAAATGGTGCCACCAAATCAGGGAGTTGAAGGTAGAGTACTGTTCATCCATGGAAAATGTAGGCAACCCCTCGCCTATAAATATTGAGCTTGTTTTAAGCTCAAACACACCCAAAGTGTGAGTAATAAGCTCCAAGTAGAGAGCTTGAGAGTGTGTGAGGTTTGTATAGTGTAAAGTTTAAACACTTGTATCTATTCTTGTAGTAATAGAAATTGGATTC
>SKCR01021393.1:0-78810 GCA_019454045.1 Zanthoxylum bungeanum | reverse complement strand
CTGCAGCCAAAGTCCTACAATCAAGTTTATTCTGGCCCACATTGTTTAAAGATGCTCACTTATTTGTTCTTCAATGTGACGGGTGCCAGAGAACGGGAAATATTTCGAGGAGAAATGAAGGACCTCTTCAAAGCATTCTTGAAGTGGAGATATTTGATGTGTGAATGATTGACTTTATGAGACCCTTTGTTCCATCATATGGAAACCTGTACATTCTGGTTACAGTAGACTACGTCTCCAAATGGGTTAAAGCAATATCACTGCCATCAAATGAATCCAAAGTGGTGTTAAAATTCCTCAAAAAGAATATTTTCACTCACTTCGGAACACCTCGAGCGACCATCAGTGATGGTGGCACACACTTCCGCAACAGATACTTTGATGCACTCCTATCTAAATACGGAGTTACTCACAAATTTTCCACTGCTTACCATCCGCAGTCAAGTGGTCAGGTTGAAGTTTCAAACAGAGAAATCAAAATAATTTTGGAGAGAACCGTTGGGTCAACAAGGAGGGACTGATTTACAAAATTAGATGACGTATTATGGGCCTACCAGACAGCTTCCAAGACACCTATTGGAATGTCCCCATATCGAATGGTGTTTGGGAAAGCATGTCATTTGCCTGTGGAGCTCGTACATAAAGCGTACTGGACACTGAAGAAGCTAAATTTTGATCTAAAAACAGTATGAGAGAAACAGCCCCACCAACTGAATGAATTGGAGGAATTTTATCTCCAAGCCTATGAGAATGCCAAACTATACAAGGAAAAGACCAAGAAGTGGCATGATCAGAAAATAGTGCGCAAACAACTGGAACCAGAGCAGCGGGTTTTGTTATACAACTCAAGGTTGAAACTTTCCCTGGCAAGCTAAAATCACGGTGGTCAGGTCCATTTGTTATCACCCAAGTTTTACCATATGGAGCCGTTGAGCTACATGACCCCAAATCCAATGATACATTCAAAGTAAATAGCCAACGTATCAAGCACTATTAGGGAGAATCATTTGAGCGACAAAAAGAGAGTCTCACACTTGCAAATCCAGCCTAATATTTGGGCATTTATGTCTAGCTGACGACGTTAAACTTAGTGCTAGTAAGGAGGCAACCCATGCAATTTATGTATATATTGAGATTGATGTGTTTTATTTTTGTGTGTTTTATTTTTGTAGGAAAAGTAACAGACATGATGTAACACATTCTAGTAAAACTTCACAAGTATTTTCCTTCTCTCCCTCAAAACTCTCTGATGAAAGTCTACAAAGCACGCATTGAAAGAATGAAACTTCTGATGATCAAAGGTATTCCTAGTGACATTCGTTGGATAATTGAAGCACGAGTCCGATTGGCAGGTGAGTCATCCGACTCTTTTATTTCATTTCTATATGGTTTAGGAAAAAGTACATATGCTAAGAAAAGAATAGCTAAACGATTAAGTGTTTGCTATAAATGTGCACGATGTACATGCAATACTCATTGTCGTTCCTTAAAAATGGTGTATGATAACCGCGAAGATAAAATAAAATTCATTAGGGATGGCATGAGTAAGGAGTCTTTAGATGACATATCATTGACTCTTGAGACGCATCCCAGTGGATATGTGTATGACGCGATTCATAATTTACATATACAGTTTCGAAGAGAAAGACAACAATTAAGTCTCGGGAATCTGACTTTAAAAGACCATGTTTGCCAATTTATAAGAAAATTAGATATGAAGCTTGTCCCTGACACATAGATGTCATTTAAGCCGTTACTACATGTACATAATTTTGATTTCTTTGTCTTTAACTAATAATTGTGATTTGTTTTGTTATTTTATTTTATTTTCACCGATAAGATCCAGACTTTTGACTTTTACGATTTATTTTATTGTTTAGCTAATAATTGTCATTTGGTAGGTATTAGTGCTATTATTACTCACCCTTTTCAGGATCTATAAATTCAGCTCGTCATTACTCTCTTCAACACATCTAGATTGAGAGAGTCATATTAAAAAAAAATGGAAGCAACTTCAAGAAGACGAGTTGTTAACATCTGTGTGTTTTACGATACTAGTTCTAGTTCTAAACCAGAATTCGCTGAAGTAGTAAAAGAATTGGGTAGAGTCATGGTAGATAGGAATATGCATTTAGTATATGGGGTGGCAATCTTGGACTAATGGGGTACGTTTCAAGGGCTATACAAGAAGGAGGTAGTCAAGTTTTGGGAATCATCCCAAAACCTTTGGCAGACACAAATCTTATAGGCAATCAAACGGAGATGAATGCATCATGCCAAGTATGCCCGAACGACTTGTTGAAATGATTAACCGTGCTGATGCTTTTATTGCTTTGCCAGGTGGCTTGGACACGATGAAGGAAATATTCACAGTAATATCTTGGGTGAACTTGAACATACACCAGAAACCAATTGGACTGTTTAATGTTGATGGATTTTTTGACTTTTTTTTTGTGTTTCTTGAAGATGCAAGAGAAATGGGTTCATTTCAAAACCCGTAAAACATATCATCTTCACTGCCAGAACAACCAATGATTTAATTGACCAATTATTAGCCTTTGAACCACAAATTGACCCTATCATTTCTAAGATAAACCAGTCCGATAATGATCGTGGTAAGAAGCGTCGGATAAATCTGGATCTTAACCTTTAGTTTTCTTTTTAGATGTAGAATTCCACGCTCACCAAGTACT
Source organism: Zanthoxylum bungeanum (assembly GCA_019454045.1). NCBI lineage: Eukaryota > Viridiplantae > Streptophyta > Magnoliopsida > Sapindales > Rutaceae > Zanthoxylum > Zanthoxylum bungeanum. Next base: position 76,117 of record SKCR01021393.1, on the reverse strand, counting down.
GTCTTCTAAACTTATCTTTTTCTTTTTTAGATATTGGGGGCAATATCTCAATTAGGATTAGGGGAGGGGAATAGTTGACTAGTAACTTATTTTTATTTTTCGTTGTGTTGTTTTTGCTTGGTTTTTAGTCAAAAATTCAAAAACAAAAATGTAAAAAAATTGATTTTTATGACTAATCGGATGGAATTGTGTATGAGATAGCTGTTTACGGAATTTCTACTTCTGAGACGTATCTCAGCCTAATTCGTAACAAGTTAATTTTTGATTATTTCCTTTTGAATTATTTAAATTCGTTAATTCTCCATAATACTGAATAAAATTGGATCTTCATATGCTCATTTGATAGGTATTATCAACATGCATGATAACATACAGACATGGGTCGTAAGTGAAAAGTTTGTAATATTCAGTGCTCTAGTTTATTGGAAGAATCATCTGAAAGCGATGGAATAATAAAAAAAAATGTGTATATAAATAATTAACCATGCTTTTACTTAGTTGGTAATTTGGAAAGAGATAAAACAACTATTAACTTGGATAAGAATTTCACGTGTTTAGTCACTAACATGTTTGTGTATTTGATTGTATATTTGATTGACGTTTGTGGGTTTAAAGGCTTGTTGCATACGCTAAATGCAACTGTGATCCCTACAAAAATGGCTTAGTTGAATTTAATTTTTAAATTGTTTATTGCATTTTATTTTGTTTGTTTTGCTCGAGGACTAGCAAAATGTTAGGTTTGAGGGTGTAATAAGAGGAAAAAATATCAATATTTACTGCCCCTTTACTTAATATTTTGTATAGTTTCCCGAGTTTTGTGAATATTTTGATGTGTTTTGTGTTATTTTGTAGATAAATAAGATTTCAGGACTCAATGGAATCAAATCAGGGCCAAAACAGCAAAAAATGGATAAAAATGGCAAAATGAGAAATTCACTATTCATGCATCTCGATGCGCAACCACTTTTGCGTCGCGACACGCCTGAATTATTCAGCTGCCGACACGCGCAATCACCACATCATCACGTGCGTCATCATCGCACCATCATGACGTCAGTACAATTATTAATTTGCCGACATACATCATCACTTGCGTCATCATGACATCAGCATCGCGACACCAAACCTTCACGCGTCGTGACTTCGAGCCAATTATTCAGTCTACCGACAGCTGCCATTCACTGTAGAGCGCGTCGCGACACATACCATTTTTGGAGCCTATAAATAAAGGCTGATTTCATTTGAATTTCTTTATACTTTCTTCTGGGGAATTTCCTTAGAATACTAAGAAGAGAGTATCTTGTTTGTTTAATTTTAGTTTTCTTTTATTTTTATTTTAAGTAATAAATCTTTCTTTATTTATTTAAGCATGAGTAGGTAACTTCTTTCTGCTGGGGTGAAGGTGAAACTTTTATTATTATAATTTAGATTAATCTCCCTTATTTTATAATATATAAATTATCTTAAAACTTGATTTATTGGGATACCGCCTTTATGGTCGGTTGAACTTAATTAAATTAATTTTAACCTCACTTAATTGGATACCGCCTTTATGATCGGTTGGACTTAATTAAATTAATTTTAACCTGACTTAATTGGATACCGCCTTTATGATCGGTTGGAATTAATTAAAATCTGACTTAATCAGAATACCGCCTATATGGTCGGTTGGTAATATAATGTAAAATTATATATTATAATAAGAGAGATTTCTAGATTTGAAATAATAAAAATGGATCCTCAAACCCCAACATTTTATTTTATTGTTGTAAATTTTACCTTTTGAATTTTCAATTAGTTGTATGATGTTTTATTTATTTATGTCTTTAGTAGTCCTAGATATGTGTCGTAACTAAATACATTATCTAGGGTTGTGATGAACTCCAATATCACTGGTTTATAAGTTGGTCATTTTGTGTCTTGGGTGATATATTGGTTTATTTGTCGAGTCTTAATCTTAATGCTTCTTATTAACTGGCGACTAATAAGATTAATATGGTAAACTTAAAATGAACTTGACGAAGGATTTTAGGTTTTAGCTTTAGACTCAATAGCTCACAATCTCACATTTACCTTAGAGATTTCCTTCCAAGATAGACATATACCTGTCGGGCGTGGGTAGCCATAATGGAATTTGAACTTAATGAATTCAGGTAACTTGGTTAACATAGACATATATAATTAATTGGGTTATTTTGGGTGTTTGCATCTGACCATCGACATAGGCTTTTGCATATTTTCGTGTTCCAGGCTAATAAACCAATATATTGCACAAACATAAGATAATCACTTCATCTTTAGAAGAATATTGGAAGGATTCACAACTCTAGATAATTTCATAATATTGATTACTTTTTAGAATTTACTTTCACACTGTTTTAATTACTTGTCTTTTGTAAAAATCACAAATCAAACAACAATCAATATTTAGATACTTGTAGAAATCTAACTTCATAAATTGTTAGCATATGTATTAAGCTTTTATGGGATCGATACATTTTATACTACTTGAGCGATACGTGCACTTGCGTTACGTGTGTGGTTACCATCAATCAATGATTAACTGTAGTTCGCCCAACTGAGACATTACTAACCTACCCACGATAAATTTCTTCTGTCTGACATCCTCGATTTTGTATTTCTTCTCGAGAGATTCCCATAGAATCTTCTCAGAAGTCATGCCTTGGTACACATTGTACATGGTATTGTCAAGTCCTCCCAAGAGGTAATTCTTGCACAAGAAATCATCTGACGACCATGTCTCTTCTCGTAGTTACTTTGCTATTTCAGTTTCTCACTCCACAGGACCCGGGGGATCATTGAGGTACTTAGCCAACTGCGGTGTTGTCAGGTAGAACAATATTTTTCTCTACCATTTTTTAAAGTTTACTCCACCAAAATTTTCCGATTTTCTCCATGAGTGACCGGTACTGTGATATTTCCGCTAGCGATGTGTAACTGGAAAAGTCAACAGTAATCAATAAGACTATAAGGAAGAATTGCACAATGATTAAATATATGATCTTTTTAAAGTGATATACTAATAATCCACTCGTTATTTTATTGGACAGTAGTACCAAATAACACAAGTCCTTGAATTTACGACTAAGGTTTCTTATGATAAATGAATAAAGGAATATTCCCAGAGGACGAGGGGGGTCCAGAGTAACCACTTAAATCCACGCCCACTTAGGCTCTTATCGTTTTTTTGACAGAAATCATTTAAACATTTTCTTAATAGAATATTTTAGACATTCAAACTCTGTATTACACTTCAATTTGTTGGGATTTATGTCTTAGATCTTCATGTATTGTAAACTGAATTGATTATTGTAATAATAATAAATGCATTATTCATTTTATCAAAGTTGTTTGATTTATATCGCATATTGTCCAATTGTCTTGTTTACCTTGATTACTCTTTTACCTTCAGACTTAGTGTATGTTTGATGCACAAGAGGATTTAAGTCTGAAGTTAGTAATCTAAATAGTCCATAGAGAGCAAAAAAATAAGGTACTTTGTTGTTGTGGTATCTATAGCTGCGGTCCATTCTATACTTGTATGACGACCTTGATCTGGAATCGTTCATGTAGTGACATGGAAATGAAGACACCTTGTATGATGAGATCATATATGACTGGACTCAGATAAATAAAAATTTCTTTTAATATCCGTTAACCGAAGAATTCATTTTATCAAATTGATGGTCATATATAGATTCAATCTTAATCCTGAGTGTACTACAAACTCTTGCAGGACAGGTTATGTCATTTGATTTACTATGGTGAGGTTGGTGTTGCATTCCCGGCCAATAACTACGTATTTTGAGGATATGGTTTGGTGTGTAGCTGAATGTTTTACATAGATATGGAATTCATTCCTTCTTACGAGAAGCGAAAGAGTATCTCTTTTAAGAGTTGATTGAGACTTGAACAATTTGAGCGCTCAATTTTCTATTATGAATAGAAAGTTTTATATTCATATTTGTTATGAATTAATGTTCATTATAGAATCAATGGTGCTTAAGAGACAAACTATTTAGAGGGGTTTAACGAACTTTTGACCCAGCTCTATTTATGAGATATTCGTGAAGGGCTATATCCATATGTAATGACTATATCGCTGGACACCGAAGTTGTTCGGTTTTATTTTATCCATCTAAGGTAACGGGAGTTCAACTTCAAGTGTTAGTGGAATAACGCAGAGTTAATAATTTGTAATATTTGATTAAAGAGTTTAATTAATATTTCGAAATTATTGGAGCTCGGAACCGTAGGTCCATTTGGTCCCCGTGCTAGCTCGATTAACTGTAGCAAACCTAATATAATTAGAATGTCTAATTATATACTCACTTATGTTTGTATATTATTAATAAGATTAATAATATTTATTGTCACAAATGAAAACTATGTTAAATTAGTTTAACTTAATGTTTTCTAGAATTCTTTGATTATGAGATAATCAAGTCTTGATTATGAGATAATCAAGTTAGTAATAATTATAAGATAATTACTACAACATAATTTAAGGAAACAAAATCATTATTTAGATATTGATTTTTATTTACCATTGGAGACAAAGCCATATGGCTTACCATGTCATCCAAGCAATTATGTCTATTAGGTGGCATGTATACACCTAATATATCTGTCATTAGCTAATGCATTTTATGCTTTGGTATGGCCTCCACATTTATGTGTTTCCCATTGAAAGAAAGCATTAGATGCTTAATGACAAAGTCCTTGTCTTTAACTTATCATTTCTTATGCTTTGGTATGGCATTCACATTTTTATGTTGGCCATTGCAAGAAAGCATTAGATGCTTAATGACAAGGTTAATTGGCTTGTATAAGAGAATATAATCTCTACCATTTCTCTCACTTCCTAAGGTTAACATTTTTCAAACATTCACACAGGTGTTGTGAGAAAGATTTGATAGAAAATAGAGAGAGTTCAAACATTCACAAGTGTTGTGAGAGTGTTTGAAATTCCTAAAGCCAAACACCTATTGTGACATCTTGGTTCTCTAAATAGTTTAGAGATTTAATCTTTGTGAGTGAAGACCACACTTCAGTTTTTTGGTTTCAAGTCATAGTTCGAAAGATCGAGTGGTTGATCTAAGTGTTGGACAACAAAGGATTGATTTCGGCTACTACAACAAAGAGAGAAGCATATAAATTTTGAAGATCCATACCAGACCCGTGGTGCCACCAAAATCAACTTTCGCCGCGCTAAGGAAAGTCGTTTCATACAATTGGTATAAGAGCTTAAGGTTAAAAGTTTTCTAAACCTTCTCATTTTAGTTTTAATAATTTATATGAGATTTAGATTATTAAAATGCATGTTGTGATGAGTAGACACAATTAGATTAATGAGATGAATGATTTTAATGTTCATGTTCATGTGATTAATTTTACTTTTGATTCATGTGACGAATGTGTTGCATTGATTGTTAATTTTTTCGGATTTTTTTTTTAACATTGGAAATGTAAGACCATAAGGTCATATTCTTTCAAGTGTTGTAAGTTTAGACCATAAGGTCATTTTCTTTCAAGTGTTGTAAGTTCATTTCCTTTGTAATAAGTTCATTATGTAACCCTATTTGTAACTTGGAGGAGCCGATGCCGTGAAGGACTTTTGATGAAGAAATTATGCAAAGAACTCAGCAACACTCCATGAAACATGTTTTGAAGACCAATGGATGCCTTGGATTTATTGTAATATTAGATTAGTATAGAAAAATAAGAGCCCGATCAATGTAATTTGTAATATGTTTGATTTTGCAAAATCTATCCCTTGGAAACTGGGTTGCGTCGCGACGCAACTACTTTGCGCGTCGTGACATGCCAAGCTTATGGGACTAGAGGCTTCAGCCTCATTTGCGTCGCGACGCAGGTCCCCTTTCGTCGCGACGTGAGAACGAGCTGAAGCAATTCCAATTTTTGGAATTATGGGCATCGCGACGCCTACCTATACGCGTCGCGATGCCAGACCTGGTTTATATGAATGTTTTAAATTTTTTATTAACATGTCATATAGCCTTGGGTGCCTACTCTTACATTTTCACATGCCATAACATGTAGATATGCATGGTATTCTAGTCATAAAATATGATTTTATGTAATTTAAATTTTAAATAAGAATATGAGATGCATGCAAACAGATTAATAAGATTAATTGGTTTAAATGTTTAAAAATTGCAAATTCAAGTTTTAAAAACAAATGGACCTTATAAGTACATTATTTTCCTTGGTATATCAGATGGAAACCCGGACGTAAATTCCATAGCCGGTTTCGAATGGATTGTATATGATCTGCACTCAGGATACAATACCACGTACTTTTGGAATAGATAATGTGCTTTTATCAATTAAATGGTTTAATGACTTTTGGTCCGTTGTTGAATTCTAAATTTTAAAACCTATAAGTGGACTAGTAATTTAAGAGTTAAATTAATTAGATCACTATAACAACTTGATTAAATTAGTTTAATTAAGTTAATTGGTTAGTAGAGACTAATCAAAATTAGTGAATAAAATTTTAAGAGTTAAAATTGGTTAGATCACTAATTATTATCAACTAGTATTTATAAGGTTATGACTTTAGCCGAGCATAATCTAAGATTCATAAGATACTAGTGAGATAGAAACCTTACACTTCAAAATAGTGAGTTAGAGAGGGGTATACCACAATATATCCCGCGAGCTCCATTATTATCCAGAAACATGAGATTCAATAGGCGCCTCGAGACGGCTTTGCTTTCGTCCCCCTACGGATGGTGTCTTTTTGGGTCAATATCAGGTTTGGATTCCGAAAGGATATTGACTTAGATGTATCTGGTGATTTGATCTACCCTACGATGACACTTCACTAGTTAAGTCCAAGGGTTCCGAAATGATGGGTCACACTCATAAAAGAATGATTAAATTGTTAATCAAAGCTTCCTTGATCAAAATAACGGTAGTTGATTAATATAGGAATAAGAGTTATTTCAGATATATTAATCAATTGAGAATGTCTCAATCTATCACACGAATACTTGACCTACCCTACGGTGACATTTATTTGTGTGATGATAGATAATCGTGGCATAGTAATTCATTTAGGTTTCTAATTCATTATACATTGATCATGCATCATGTTTAATTTTATGTCTAAATGTTGACAGTTTTAATATGCAATGAATGAATGTTGAATGCCCGTTTATTATTTTTTAGCCATGGCATCTGCAATAATCTCAATTCTCAAACAACAAGAAAAATTAACCGGGGATAATTATGTTAAATAGAAAAGTGACATGAATGTTATTTTGGTATGTGAAGACCTTAAATTTGTCCTAATGTAGGAATTTCCTCCTGAGCCATCACCTAATGCTGGTAGAGTTGCACGAAATGCCTATAATAATTGGATTAAAGTTGATGAGAAAGCCCATAGCTATTTGATAGCATCCATGTCTGAGGTTCTTGTTGCACAACATGAGCCTATGGCGACAACATCAATGATTGTGCAGTAATTACATAACATGTTTGGGCAACCTTTAGACTGGAAACAACATGAGGCAATAGTCTCTGTATTGACCGCTAGAATAAAGGAAGGGACATCAATCCGAGACCATGTGTTAAGGATGATGTCTCATCTTAATATGGCTGAAAACCATGGTGCATGTATCAATGTGCAAAACCATGTGACAATGTTCATGGAAACCCTTACGAAGAGTTTCATGCAGTTTAAAAGCAATTATTCTATGAATAAGTTGACTTTTACATTGACTGAACTGCTAAATGAGCTCACAAATTACGAGTCTGTTATGAATGGTCCTCGTAGACCCAATACCAAGACAAATGTTGCCGAATCTTCGAAATCTGCAAAGAAGAAGAAGAAAGGCAATTGGAAGGCAAAGGTAAAACCAATGAAAAAGAAGAACAACAAAAGCTCCAAAGGAATCAATGCCAAAGGAAAATATTTCCATTGTGAACAACAAGGGCATTGGAAAAGAAATTGTCTGAAATACCTTACAGAGCTTAAAGAGAAGAATAATACAGGTAAATACGATTTACTTGTCATTGAGTCTCTTTTGGTGGAGGATGATAAATCCATATGGATTGTTGATTCGGGTACCACTAACCATGTTTGTTGTTCTTTGCAGCTACTTGACTCATGGAGGGACCTTGCTGAAGGTAGCTTCACCATGAGAGTTGCGACAAGGGATGATGTTTCAGCAAAAGTAATGGGAGATTCCAATTTAAACTTTAATAATAGTTATTTATATTTAAATGGTGTGCTATATATTCCTGGTTTTCGCAGGAATTTGATTTCTTTAACAAAACTTATAGAATGTGGCATTTCTATTTCATTTAATAATAAGTCAGTTATTATTAGTAGAAATGGATTAAAGATATGCACAGAAAACTCCGAAAATAATCTATATTTATTAAGGCCGTTAATGTATGAATCATTGCTTAATACTGAAATGTTTAAGATTGAAAGATCTAAAACTAAAAGGCAAAAGATTTCTCATGATGATACCTATTTATGGCACCTTAGACTTGGTCACATTAACCTTGACCGGATAGATCGGCTAATTAAGAACTGAGTTTTAAATCAGTTAAAACTCGGTACTTTACCTATCTGCGAATCCCATCTAGAATGCAAATGACCAAGAGACCTTTTACTGGAAAATGGATAAGAGCCAAGAAACACTTGGGCTAATACATTCGGAAGTTTTCGGATGGATGAATGTAAAAGACCGATGTGGTTTTGAATACTTCGTCACTTTCATTAACGATTATTCTAGATATGGGTATGTTTACCTAATACAGCACAAGTCAGATACATTTGAAAATTTCAAAGAGTATCGTGCTAAGGTTGAGAACTAATTAGGTAAAAGCATCAAAATTCTATAATCAGATTGTGGAGGAGAATACATTGATAGAGATTTCGAGGAATTCTTAGTTGAGCATGTAATTGTTTCACAGCTCACAGCACCTGGAACACCACAATAAAATGGTGTTACAGAAAGGAGAAATCGGGCCCTACTAGACATAATGAGATCAATGTTTAGTTATAGCACTCTACCTAGTTCATTTTGGGGGTATGCATTGCAAACTGCAATGTATATCCTGAATGTAGTTTCTTCTAAGTCTGTTTCTAAGACTCCCTTAGAGTTGTGGATTGGTCGTAAAGCTAGTTTGCGACATTTCTTCATATAGGGGTGTCTGGCACATATGCTAAAGAACAAGACTACTAAGTTGGAACCACGTTCAAAAGTGTGCCTATTTGTAGGCCATCCTAAGGAAACTAGAGTGGATTCGTTTATAGTCCAGAAGATAATAAGATATTTGTGTCGACAAAAGCTACATTTCTTGAGGAAGACTATATGAGAGAGTTTAAACCTTGAATTAAAGTGTTGAGTAGGAGTTACTTACTGGTATGACCAGTACACCATTTTCAGATGTTGACAAAGACATTACACCTTCTACATCTGAAAGTCAGATGCAAGTTTATCAAGATACCATACCACCTAGACGTAGTGGGAGGGTTGTTAGACAACCTGAATGCTATCTAGGAAATGGTGAGGCGCAAGTTGTTTTCATCTTATGATGCTATAGATGATCCATTGACCTATCGTAGTGCAATGGAAGATACTGATAAAGAGGAATGGCTCAAAGCCATGAACCTCGAGATGGAGTCTATGTACTCTAACTTAGTCTGGGAACTTGTAGACCAACCTGATAGAGTAAAACCCATAGGTTGCAAATGGATCTACAAAAGAAATTGAGGAATAGATGGGAAAGTACAGACTTTCAAGGCTAGGATAGTGGCAAAGGGTTATACCCAAAAAAAAGGATTTGACTATGAAGAAAATTTATCCCCAGTAGCTATGTTTAAATCCATCATGATTCTTCTTTCCATTGCCACATATTATGACTATGAGATTTGGCAAATGGACGTCAAGACTGCATTCTTGAATGGCAATATTGATGAGAGTATCTATATGGTACAACTAGATGGGTTCATTACCCAAGGTCAAGAGCAAAAAGTTTGCAAGTTGCAAAGGTCCATTTATGGACTTCAGCAAGCATCTAGATCTTGGAAAATAAGGTTTGATTCTAGGATCAAGTCTTATAAATTTGAGTAAACATCGATGAGCCTTGTGTCTACAAGCGCATCATTGATGGGAAGGTGGTTTTCTTTGTGTTATACGTTGATGTTTTTTTACTCATTGGGAATGATGTAAAGATATTATTAGACATGAAAATCTGGCTATCTAACCAATTCCAAATGAAAGATTTGGGAGAGGCAAGTTATTTACTTGGGATCCAGATCATTCGGGATCGCAAGAAACGACTGTTAGCAATGTCTCAAGCAACATATATCGATAAGATTCTTGTGCGATTTGGTATGCAGAATTCCAAGAAAGGTAATTTACCTTTCAGGCATGAAATTCATTTGTCTAAGGAACAGTCAACTAAGACATCTTAAGGAGTTGATGAGATGAGACATATACCCTATGCTTCAGTAGTTGGAAGTCTTATGTATGCTATGTTATGCTCTAGACTGGACATCTGTTTTGCAGTGGGAGTATGCAGTAGGTTTCAATCCAACCCAGGATTAGATCATTGGGTAGCGGTGAAACATATTATCAAGTATCTTCGGAGAACGAGAAATTATATGCTTGTATATACAAGTCAGGATATGATTTTGAGAGGATATACAGACTCTGATTTTCAGACGGATGTCGATTCTAGGAAATCAACATCTGGATCAGTGTTCACCTTAGGTGGTGGGGCTATAGTATGAAGGGATTTAGCAATACATGACATGTCCCATTTGCTATAGTCCAAGTGGGAGATTGTTGGGATTTATGTCCAAGATCTTCATGTATTGTAAATGGAATTGATTATTGTAATAATAATAAATGCAATATTCATTTTATCAAAGTTGTTTGATTTATATCGCATATTGTCCAATTGTCTTGTTTACCTTGATTACTCTTGTACCTTCAGACTTAGTTTATGTTTGATGCACAAGAGGATTTAAGTCTGAAGTTAGTAATCTAAATAGTCCATAGAGAGCAAACAAATAGGGTACTTTATTTGTGTTTATCTATAGCTGCGGTCCATTCTATACTCGTATGACGACTCTGATCCGGGATCGTTCATATAGTGACATGGGAACAGAGGCACCTTGTATGATGAGATCATATAGGACTAGTCTCAGATAAATACGAATTTCTTTTAATATCTGTTAACCGAAGAAATTCATTTTATCTATATATGGTCATATATGTGTTGGATAATTATGACCCACATCATCACTATTTGTACAGAACATGGTGTTGTTGTACAAATTAACTATGTGAAAAAGGAAATTGCTCTTTTATCATTTGTAATTGGATTACCGGGATATATAAATGATAAAAGTCCATATGATTAGTTCCGGATTAATAAGATATAAGACAGTATTAATCCACTAAGGTTTAATCATTAGAATATCCATAGTCGTAGTATTATCGAGATTGGACATCGATAATGCGGAATAGACTAGTATTGCACTTGTGCGTGTTGTGGGAGCATAACGACATAGTTCTCATATATTTAAGTATTGGATACTTATGCAAGTGTGATATGAGGTTGTGTTTACCGATGGTACGGAAATAGCTTCGCTCTGGATAGACCCCTCGGAATTCTATTGGTAGTATGATTATGTGTTTATGGAAGTCCGAATCAGGGTAGGTGTATTTGGTCTTAACCTGCGACTTGCATCGGTAATACTTGCGACAATCAATATACTTTGGTTTTGGTCGTCCATGGCTTTAACAGGTTCTGTGTACGCCTCTTCTGTGTATATTGAGAATCGTAGTGTATTTGGTGCGATGTCAAGATGGAAGTATCACTTTAGTCATATGGAGATGATGGTCACGTAGGATACGGAACTGATACTCTTGTATGCTGCAGCTATCGGGATAATATGACTAGGTCATGTTTATCCGATTATAGAGACTAGTTACCAGAGATCAGATATATGCTTCGTACGGGGCATACACAATTCCAGCCCCAAGCCTAGCACGTGACATCCGATACTGGATCGCAATACGCAATACTACATATACTACGCCTGATAGAGATTATATATTCCATTAAGAATATTTCTGCAGAATTGGGTAGTCAAGGTGCTTTGCTAGAAGCCAACCATGTCTTGTAAATCGGTAAAAACGTAGTACTAGGTACGTACGTGTTCGGATAGTTCGACGACCATATTTACTGCCAACTTATCCAGGGATCTCATGGGTCGCTTCCCAAGATTCACCGATGATGTATGACTCGGACATAATTAATCTGAGATTAATTATAAGAGAGAGAAAATTAATCTAGGATTAATTATAGAGATATTTTATCTGGGATAAAATACTATTAAAAGAGAGAGAACGATTAATTTGGAATTAATCGATAAAATAATATATTCGATATATTATACGAAATTAAATTTCGACGCGGAATTAAAATTAGATTTTAATTCGGGCAAACGAGTTAATTTAGAATTAATTCACTAGCGACGTGAATAGTAATTGTGCTAGGTAAAATTATTTAATTAAATTTGATTTAATTACGTCACAATGGAAAATTCGTTAATTCGGAATTAGCAAACCCGAGCCCGGGAGTGTTTGCGGGCCCACTCGGATTTTGAATCAAGTGGGGCCCACATGTCACATCACAAGTCACATCACTTGTCATTTGACTTACCTTTAAGGTGATGGAATTTGGTGGGTGGGTGATGGCTTGTTTTACACTCCAAGTTGGTGAGATTTTTGACATATACCAAAATATTGGTTTTGGTATATCATTAATTGATTTTGGAAATCAATTACAAGTCAACTCATTTTTCTCTCATTCTTCCTCTCTTCTCCATTCACGCCACTCTCCTCTCTTGGACTATGGCTTGGCCGAAACTCACCAAGGGAAATTGGAAAATTTGTTGCAAATTTTTCAAGTGCTAGCACTCAAATGAGTCATTCAAAGGTGATAGGGAAACCCATCTATGAGCTTGGAATCAACACTCAAAGCTTGGAGCTTGAAGAGCACAACAAAGGGACCTTGGCCGAATACATCAAGAAGAAAAGCTTGGAGCAACTTCTCAAAGGCGAAATTTTTGAACTCTCCGCCAACATCCAACCGATCAAAGTGAGTATTTCCACCATCTTACTTTGCGTATTCGCACATTTCATTGCTTAATTTGATCTTGGTTTGACCTAGAAAACCCAACAATGGTATCAGAGCGGTTATTAAGCTTGAAATTGAATTAGGGTAATATTTGGGTAAAATTGATTTGAGCATGATTTGATAAAATTGATTGTTTGAGTATGCTTGAATGATGATAACTTAGAGTTATGCATGATCAATTTGATGAAAATTGAATTGAATTATTTTTTCCCAAAATATTTGGCTTGGCCGAATTGATGAAATGCCCTAAAGTCATGGTAATTTTGTTTTTGATCATTGGATGAGTTGAATGACATGGGATAAATTGATTTATGATTTAATTGGATTGAAATCGAAATCGGATTTAAAAATCCCTCATTGCCGTGACATATATAGCATGTAATGAGTTGATTTTGTTTCAATTGTGTTGGACATGAATTGAATTGAATAAAGCATGATTAATTATGTAAATTGGTATTTTGGAAATGTTAATTTGAATATTAATTATGGCTAATGCACTTTAGTTAATTGAATTATGATATTTGGAATATTGAATTTAATTAGTTGGGCTAAATTTGGAATTGGGCTTAAAATGTTGTATTTGGGCTTAATGGGCTTGGTTGGGCCATTTTGGTTTAGGTTAATTGGTTGGATCCAATTGGGCCTAAAACGGTTTCCATAAAGTCCAAATATAATAAAATGGCCTTTAAAAATTTAATTGGGCCTAATGGGCCTAAATTGATTTTTGGCAAATGGTGATTCTTAATTGGGCTTTGGTTGCCAAAGTCCATGCCTTACAAATTAATTGAAAGCCAATTGGACTTTATTTAAATTGACATTGGATGTTTATTGGGCTTTGAGACCCGTAAAGATTAGATTTAGAATCTAAGTTGCAAAGGCTCATTAATAAAATGTAATTATTTAATTTGGAATTAAATAAATAATTAGTATTGAATACAAATTAAATTGGATTTAATATTGTAGTTTAATATAATTCAAGAATTCGTACTTTAAGTATTTATTCTTAAACGAGTCGGACTCGCGCAAATCAAATCGTTGTTTGAACATTGGATGGTCATTAATTTCAGATTAATTAATTGGATTAGATTGATTGATAACATGCTTTGTGTGAATACATGGATGTGATGTATGAATAATGTATATCGGATGAATATTAGATGTGTGAGGGCAATTTTGGAAATTGTTGTAATAAATTTAGAATTTATTAAATTGGACCTGTGTGTCCAGCCTATTACCTCTTGATTCTTTGTATTTCTCTTCTCACCTATCCCCTCAATGTAAATAAGTTTTCTTTAGAAGTGTTATGTAATTGGGTAGAAGTAAGATTTATGCTAGCAGGAGAGAGGAAATGGAGAGATTTGTTCTAGGAACAAGTTGTTTTAAATATCCATCCGCATATCATTTTTAATTTATTTATCGCGCCTTATTATGCTTTTAGAATGCATGTTTAAGGGTGTATGATGAGACCTAATCAACATAATTAATTGGTTGCCAATTACGCGAAAAACCCTCAACAAATATTAAGCATTTTTCCTTCCATTGAATGATTCATTCTCAAGATCCAAGATTGGCACTGGTTTGTTGGCCAAAGTCAAGACCTTTGTCCATCACGGATGTGTTTGAATCATGAAGGCTTTGTTCCATATCGCATGTCTTGTCCAAGTTGTGATTTGTTGGCCAAAGTCAAGATCACTTCTTGTCCATCGACATCGATTACAAAGCTTTCCAATTAATGGGTCCCGCTTAACTGGAATCATTAAGTTTGTTGTGCCAAAGCCAAGGCTTAATTGATTCAGAGGAAAAAGGTTAGGGAATATATCGGATATATTGGCATATATTAGATATATGTTTCGGATTTGGATGTCCACCTACTGGATCTAGGAATTGGATGAGATCCAATTGATTTTAGAGATCTACCTAGTTAAATATCATACAGCTTGTTGGCCAAAGTCAAGGTTGTGTGTTATTTAACGGGATCCTAGCCCACTAGGAAACTAGGTTTCCCGAGTACTCAACAGTGGGTTAGAGGCTCGCCGAAAAATAATGGGAGGCGAGTATTAAATTTGCAATTTCGTCTAGATACTTGCCAATACGCGCTCATTTCAATTTTTCGTCATTACTTAAATACTTATTAGTTGGACTAATATTTATTGTTATTTTAAATTAAACAGTTGGACTGTATTCAAACTATTTCAACTTATAGTTGATTATATAATTGGATTATAGTAATCAATATATTTGAATTTAACCAATTAAATTATAGTTGATTATATAGTTAGACAATAGTAATCATTATATTCAATAGTACCCCCGAAATCGTTGATTGGATAGTTGGACTATAGCAATCAAGATAACTGAACGATTAGCGTTTAAAACATAATCCTGGGAGAAAATGTCTTTAAGCAGCGGCTTTAATTTTCAAATTAGGAATAAAACCTCAAGATAGTCCTGAGAACTGAGAAGTTATTCTATTTGATAGAACAACCTCATGGGCCTAAGCCCGGAGTTGAGCAAATAGTAGATCATGATCTTTGGAAGATTCATGTGATGATAACTTTAGTGCTCAATCCTTTATGCTTACTGCAATGACTCTTTAATTCCGTCGTCAAAATTAAGGATTAGATCCTTGTACCATGACGATGAAATTAAAGATCTTCATAGATCTATTCTTAGATCTTAGAAGTACGAATTTCAAAAGAAGCTCTTTTGCTCATGTATGTCAGAGGGTACATCTGTCGAGCACTAGGTGTCACAGATGATTGCTGACATCGATCAGCTAGGTCAGCTGGGCATTACCTACGTGGCCGAGACTACCAAATATTTGATCTTATATTCTCTACCCGAAAGCTGGGGCAGGTTGATTATGAACCAAGAATAAACTCTTGTAGAGTAATGGCTATGCTCTATGAGGCAAAGCCAGAGCTTCTAAAAGGGGCAAAGGCAAAATCATCACAGTATTCTAGGAAGACAAATGACATATCCCAAGATGTCTGCCTAAACTGTGGCAAACGGGGTCACCAGAAGCATGACTGCCATATGGACAAGGCAGACATGAAGGAAATGAAGAGGGGCAAGACTCCGACTTCAAGTATGTTTGTAAAAAAAATGTTCACTATTAGTTTCAAAATTGGATTTTTGATACTAAGTGTTGTACAAAGATATGTACTGATGTGTGGAATCTCTGATTAGCAAGAGACTGACTTCAGTTGAGATCGACCTGCGAATCGGAAATGGGACGAGAGTCGCTGTTTTGACCGTAGAAACCTAAGTTTGGGAACTACCATTCGGGTGTGTACTTAAATTTAGAGACTGTTATAATGTACCTAGTTTGACTAGAAACATTATCTCTATATCTAAGTTTAACCCGTTGCGGGTATACCGTTATATTCTAGAACACTAAAGTGTTTTATTTTATAAGGATGATATTGAGATAAACACATTAGATGTGAATAACATTATTTATATTTTGAATATAAATGAATCTCAAACGTATTACATGACAAACAAATAGCTCATACTGAATTAATCAGATGAGACTTATTTGTGGCATTGTTGTATGGGACACATTAAACAAGACTCGTATATCCACACTTTTGAAGAGTGGGTACTAGGACAGATTTGATTCTAATCAAATGATGTCTACGAATCTAGTTTATTAGGCAAAGTGCCTAAAATACCTTTTACTTGTTAAAAGTGTAAATGCCACCGATCTGTTAGCCCTCGTTCATAGTGACATAAGTGGGCCCATATCTAGCTAGGTTAGAGGTGGATATGAAAACTTCGTAACCTTTACGGATGTGGCATCGCGTTATGGTTATGTGTTTCTTTTGAAACACGAATCGAAAACTTTTGATAAAATCAAAGAGTTTTGACACGAAGTATAAAAAACAGACTGGCAAGAGTATTAAAATGTCACAGTTAGACCATGATGAAAATACATAAGCAATAAGTTTCTCGAATACCTGAAAGAGTATAGTATTCTTTCACAGTGAACTCCTCCTGGAACACCTCAATTTGACTGTGTGTCTGAACAGAGAAACCGAACCTTGTTGGACATAGTAAGGTTAATATATGAGTCGCTCTGAGCTACCATTTTCCTTCAAGGGATATACATTAAACAGTGCAAAACTTATTTTGAATAAGGTTCCATGAAAATCTGTTTGACAGACTTCATATTAGATATGGATAGGAAAGAAACCAGGTTTTATAATTCCTGAAGATTTGGGTATGCTAGGCATATGTTTGGATGATTCCAAACTAGAACCCAAATTGGATAAGTGCCTAATTATAGGTTATCCTAGGGTAACCAAAGTATAGTACTTATACAACTCAGAAGAGAACAATTTAATTGTTGCTCGCCATGCGGTTTTCTTAAGAGGAATACCTATATGCAGTGGTAAGTGGGAGGAAAGTAAAACTCGATGAAAATCAAAGTAATACTATTCCAGGCACCGATTCCTTAATGGGACACAAACAGTTCATCAGGGATGAAATTGTACCACAATCCTCAAATACACAAGAACCGCGTAAGTCGGAGAGATTCAGAAAACAACCTGGGAGGTATGGGTTTCTGATCTCACCTCATAAAGATGTCAATCTTATTAAGGAACACAAACCGGCTACGTATGAGGAAGTGATACAAGGTATCGAATCCCTATTATGATAAAGTGCCATGATGTCCGAAATGAATTCCATGTATACCAACTAAGTTTGGACACTAGCTGATGTACCGGAAGGCATTGTGCCTATTGGTACAATATGAGTCTTCAAGGAAGACATACATGGATGGCAACATACCAACGTACAAAGCTAGGCTTGTAGCGAAAAGGTATCGTTATCAACATTGTGTCGATTATGACGAAACCTTTTAACTCTTTGTCATGGTTAAATCCATTTGGAAAATGCTTGCTAATGCTGCATGTTTCATTTATGAAATATGGCAGCTGAACGTCAAAATCACTTTCCTGAAATGGAAACCTTTTGGAGGATGTTTACAACATCCTGATGGTTTTGTTGTACCAAAACAAGCAAACAAGGTTTGCAAGTTAATTCAATCCATTTATGGATTGAAGCAAGCATTGCGTTCTTGGAACTATCGTTTTGATGTAATCATAATGGTATATGATTTAATTCAAAACGAAAATAATTCTTGTGTATATAAGGAGGTTAGTGGGAGCGCACTGACAATGATTGTCCTAAATAATGATGATATATCATTTCTTGGAAATGATATTCCCATAATACGATCGGTGAAAGCTTGACTTTCATGAAAATTCTCCATAGAATACTTGGGGAGACAACCTTTATTCTAGGAATAAAGATCTATTGGGATAGATCTAAAGGTTGTTGGCACTCTCTGAGAACTCGTACATTGAAATAAATGTACGCGACCAGGTGTCTCATATGCTTTGAGCATATGGAGTCACAATCAGGTCAATCCAAGTGATAGTCATTGGATTGATGTGTAAGAATCCTTAAGTATCTTAGAAGAACTAAGGATGTTTTCTTAAGCTATGGAGAATGAGAACTTGAAGTGACTAGGTTCACTGTTGCAAGTTTCCTCACCGATAAAAACGACTATAAGTCGTAATAAAGGTACTATATAGTTTGAATAACGGAATAGTGATTTGGAAATCTCCTAAGCAAGATACTGTTGCCGAATAAACAACAAAATCAGAATATTGCTGCAGCTGAGGCAGCAATAGAAGCACTTTGGATCTATATAATCCTAATTGGATTATGAGTAGTTCTGTTAGAAGCTGAGCTAGGATACAGCACAGGCTAAAGAATTAATGGTCTCATCAACAATCCAAATATATACTTCAATTATTTCATCTGATTCATCGGATCATACATCGTGGCGATGTGATGATCGAATAAATCACATCAGATGATAACCATGCCAATCCGCTGACGAAAGCAGTTACTCAGCATAAGTTTGAGTGAACCGTACAAAGTTCAAGTGTAAGACACTTGAGTGATTGGCTATAAGCCAAGTGGGAGATTGTTGGACAATTATGACCCATAGCATCATTATTTGTACTGAACACGGTGTTGTTGTACAAATGAACTATGTGACAAAGGAAATTGCTCTTTTATCATTTGTAATTGGATTACCGGGATATATAAATGATAAAAGTACATATGATTAGTTCCGGATTAATAAGATATGAGACAATATTAATCCACTAAGGTTTAATCATTAAAATATCCATAGTCGTAGTATTATCGAGATTGGACATCGATAATGTGGAATAGACAAGTATTGCACTTGTGCGTGTTGTGGGAGCATAACGACATAGTTCTCATATATTTAAGTATTGGATACTTATGCAAGTGTGATAGGAGGTTGTGTTTACCGATGGTACGGAAACAGCTTCGCTCTGGATAGACCCATCGGAATTCCATTGGTAGTATGACTATGTGTCTATGGATGTCCGAATCAGGGTAGGCGTATTTGGTCTTAACTTGAGACTTGCATCGCTAGTACTTGCGACAATCAATATATTTGGTTTTGGTCGTCCAGGGCTTTAACCGGTTCTGTGTACGCCTCTTCTGTGTATATTGAGAATCGTAGTGTATTGGGTGTGATGTCAAGATGGAAGTATCACTTCAGTCATATGGAGATGATGGTGACGTAGGATACGGAACTGGTACTCTTGTATGCTGTAGCTATCGGGATAATATGACTAGGTCATGTTTATCCGATTAAGAGACTAGTTACCAGAGATCAGATATGTGCTTCGTACGGGGCAGACACAATTCCAGCCCCAGGCCTAGCACGTGACATCCGATACTGGATCGAAATATGCAATAACATATACTACGCCTGATACAGATTATATATTCCTTTAAGAATATTTCTGGAGAATTGGGTAGGCACGGTGCTTTGCTAGAAGCCAACCATGTCTTGTAAATCAGTAAAAACGTAGTACTAGCTACGTACGTGTTCGGATAGTCTGACGACCGGATTTACTGCCAACATATCCAGGGATCTCATGTGTCACTTCCCAAAGATTCACTGATGACGTATGACTCGGACATAATTAATCTGGGATTTTATAAGAGAGAGAAAATTAATCTAGGATTAATTACAGAGATATTTTATCTGGGATAAAATACTATTAAAAGAGAGAGAACGATTAATTTGCAATTAATCGATAAAATAATATATTCGATATATTATACGAAATTAATTTTGACGCAGAATTAAAATTAGATTTTAATTCGGGCAAACTAGTTAATTTAGAATTAATTCACTAGCGACGTGAATAGTAATTTTGCTAGGAAAATTATTCAATTAAATTTGATTTAATTACGTCACAATGGAAAATTCGTTAATTCGGAATTAGCAAACCCGAGCCCGGGAGTGTTTGTGGGCCCACTCGGATTTTGAATCAAGTGGGGCCCACATGTCACATCACAAGTCACATCACTTGTCATTTGACTTACCTTTAAGGTGATGGAATTTGGTGGGTGGGTGATGGCTTGTTTTACACTCCAAGTTGGTGAGATTTTTGACATGTACTAAAATATTGGTTTTGGTATATCATTAATTGATTTTGGAAATCAATTACAAGTCAACTCATTTTTCTCTCCTTCTTCCTCCCTTCTCCATTCACGCCACTCTCCCTCTCTTGGACTATGGCTTGGCCGAAACTCACCAAGGGAAATCGGAAAATTTGTTGCAAATTTTTCAAGTACTAGCACTCAAATGAGTCATTCAAAGGTGATAGGGAAACCAATCTATGAGCTTGGAATCAACACTCAAAGCTTGGAGCTTGAAGAGCATAACAAAGGGACCTTGACCGAATACATCAAGAAGAAAAACTTGGAGCAACTCTCAAAGGCGAAATTTTTGAACTCTCTGCCAACATCTAATCGATCAAAGTGAGTATTTCCGCCATCTTACTTTGTGTATTTTCACATTTCATTGCTTAATTTGATCTTGGTTTGACCTAGAAAACCTAACAATATGGATTCAATCTTAATCCTGAGTGTACTACGAACTCCAACATGACAAGCTATATCCTTTGATTTACTATGGTGAGGTTGGTGTTGCATTCCCGGCAATAACTACACATTTTGGGGATATGGTTTGGTGTGTAGCTGGGAACATTTTACATAGATATGGAATTCACTCATTCTTACGAGAAGCAGAAGAGTTTCTCTTTTAAGAGTTGATTCGGGACTTGAACAATTTTAGCGTTCAACTATTCTATTACGAATAAAAAGTGTTTTATATTCATAATTGTTATGAATTAATTATTCAATATAGAATCAATGGTGCTTAAGAGACAAAATATTTAGAGGGGTTTAACGGACTTTTGAGCCGGCTCTATTTATGAGATATTCATGAAGGGCTATATCCATATGTAATGAATATATCGATGGACACCGAAGTTGTTCGGTTTTATTTTTTCAGTCTATGATAACGAGAGTTCAACTTCAAGTGTTTAGTGGAATAACGCGGAGTTAATAATTCGTAATATTTGATTAAAGAGTTTAATTAATATTTCGGAATTATTGGAGCTCGGAACCATAGGTCCATTTGGTCCCTGTGCTAGCTCGATTACTGTAGCAAACCTAATATAATTAGATTGTATAATTATATGCTCACTTAATATTTGTATATTATTAATGAGATTAATAATATTTGTTGTCACAAATGAAAACTATGTTAAATTAGTTTAACTTAATGTTTTCTAAAATTCTTTGATTATGAGATAATCAAGTCTTGATTATGAGATAATCAAGTTAGTAATAATTATGAGATAATTACTACAACATAATTGAAGGTAAATAAATCATTATTTAGATATTGATTTTTATTTACCATTGGAGATAAAGCCATATGGCTTACCATGTCATCCAAGCAATTATGTCTATTAGGTGGCATGTATACACACAATATATTTGTCATTAGCTAATGCATTTTATGCTTTGGTATGGCCTCCACATTTATGTGTTTCCCATTGAAAGAAAACATTAGATGCTTAATGACAAAGTCCTTATCTTTAACTTATCATTTCTTATGTTTTGGTATGTCATTCATATTTTTGTGTTGGCCATTGCAAGAAAACATTAGATGTTTAATGACAAGGTTAGTTGGCTTGTGTAAGAGAATATACTCTACCATTTCTCTCACTTCCTAAGGTTAACATTTTTCAAACATTCACACAAGTGTTGTGAGAAAGATTTGAGAGAAAATAGAGAGATTTCAAACATTCACAAGTGTTGTGAGAATGTTTGAAATTCCTAAAGCCAAACACATATTGTGACATCTTGGTTCTCTAAATAGTTTAGAGATTTAATCTTCGTGAGTGAAGCCCACACTTCAGTTTGTTGGTTTTGAGTCATAGTTCGGAAGATCGAGTGGTTGATCCAAGTGTTGGACAAAAAATGATTGATTTCTACTACTACAACAAATGGCGAAGGCAAAGAAAATTTTAAGATCCATACCGGACCCGGTGCCACCACAAGCAACTTCCACCGCGCTAAGGAAAATCGTTTCCTACATAATTCACAATACAATAATAGACATGTGTATATTTGTATATGTGTATATAAGTATAAGTCAATCAAGCTTGGATGGAATTACTTGTGTAAGGTTACACTTTTAATTTTCAACCAAGTATGCAATACACAATTAATTTTTCAACTTTATCATTATGTGTATGCTTGTGATAATTGAACACCCTAATATTAACTTAAACATGTACTATAAAGTTTATAATAATAATACAGTATATGATTTTACTAAGTTAACATTATTGCATATATGTCAAATATCATATTATAATGTATGTTATTATTTTTGAATCTAAAATATTTCTAAGATTAATTCGTTAGTGCCACGTTCGTTAATTCGTTCGAACGAAACTTTCCAGTGAGTTCACGTTCGTGTAGCGTTTATAAACGCGTTCGAACGAAGTGTTCTAGAGAGTTCACATTCGTGTTGCGTTTATAAATGTGTTCAAACGAAGTGTTCCAGAGGATTTACGTTCGTATTGCGTTCATAAAAACGTTCGAATATTCTTTGGCAGAAGACTGGCGTTCGAGTTGCGTTTGAATACGCATTCGATCGAGACTATGAAAACCAGAATTTTTGCCTACGCGTTCGTCAGGAGTTCGAACGCCCATGCGTATTTTTCATGCACATAACACATTTTCCAGAATATTGATAATCAATACATGTAAAATTTCATCTAACAACATATATAAAGTAATAAGTTCTTAAGTTTGTTGGGTAAATAGTGTCACTAAACGAAAATTAACTTGCTAATCTTAATCATTCCAAAACCAGAACACAATAATGGAATCAAAAGTACACTAATATGCCAAATCGAACATAAACCTTAAGACTTAGAAAAACCTGGAAAATGTAGAAAATGATGAAGAGTTCGTCCAAGTCGAGTCGCCTCTATCCTTAAGAACTTATTTTCCCCGCCCCGGTGCTATATGGATTGTTTTGTGGCTAATGTTATCCTAGGATTACTTGGATATATTTTGGAAAAAGGACACTCCTTTTACAAGATCTTGAACAAGGAATATGGAGGAAACTCTCTCTATTTGCTAAATGACTCTAGACAAATGGATGACTTGTATGAATTTCTATATCTCCTAAGAATGAACCCAAGGCTCCTATATATAGGCATGTAAGGGTACCTTTCAGAGAATCCTTTGGTTTGGGGTGTAACGCTCCTTAGGGTTATACCCATTCCCTTATGCCCTTTGAAGTTTAGAGACTCATCCTTTGAATTTAAAGGACATGTCCCTACATATTTGTGTCTTTCCTATAAAGCACAACTCAAATGACATGACCCTCCTATACTCATACTATATATTTAGAGAATTTACAACAACACTTACAGATGAATTATCGAAAAAGTCTTCAAAGTCATCAGAGGCATCTTTTTATTGTCTCATATCAGCTCGGTTCCTATCATCCACACATGTTGTTTCTTCTAAAGTGCTTGGATGTAATGAAGACTGTCTTGCTTCCAAAATATTACCTCATAAGCTGAATGTTTTTTCAACCGTAACAGTGGAAATATGTGATGTCAATACCTCTTTAGCAATAATTGATAAAACATGATAGAAATTTTGATGTCGGTTCCACCAGTTAATTATTCAAAAAATTTTACTTACTAAACTTTCAGGAGGAAACTCGAAATTGGTAAATAAATAATTATCTAATTCTGGGTTGTTAGTCGTGATTTCTCTCTGTTATTATTTCGTTTTAGTAACTAACAATCACCTATATTAAGTCTTGAATGTATTACGAGTTCGCTACTAGATTGTCCTGATCATTTCAAGTTATATCTACTGACATAATCATTAAATAAATCTATAAAATCAAAATTTATTCCAGCTATTATTTTTATAATATTAATTTTATCATTTACTCTTAAACAATTATAATAACTTTGTAAGTCACTATTCAAACCTTCTAGTTTAAATTTAGGATAAAAAACTGTGGCAATAATATAAAGTAATGCAATGTCTTTAAAATAACTTAATAATTTTCTCTTCATAATTATAATAGCTTCAATTAAAACAATATGATTATATTTGAATTTTTAGCATGCTCATATAGAGTATCAATAATATTCAAACATTCAACAAAAAATAAATTTGTTATAAGATAATAAACTCCACTAACAATATTTATTGCATCATTAAAAACTTTTAAAATATCTAATTTTTTTCAAAAATATCACATTGACTAGGCAAAAGTGTTGTATGTTGAACATGTTGGGAAAAAGCTACATAATACATCTTTGTATTGAAAAAGCTTGTGTTAAAAGAAAATAAGTTGAATTCCAACGAGTTGGAATATCTCGTGAAAATTTTATCAATTTAACACCATTTAATTTATAAAACTTGGTTCATTCTCTCTTGACATTGAAATATGACCAAATATAATTAAGTGCAATCTTAATAGGATTAATGTGATGTTCTAAAAAAGTTAGACCATATTGAACACATAAATTAAGGACGTGACATGTGCAACGAAAATGAAAAAATCGACCCCCCAAATTTTTGTTGGCATATTTCTTTTAAATCTCTAATTGATGCAGTATTTGTATATGCATTCTCAAAATCAATTGTTAAAATTTTACTTAATAGACCATATTCATAAAAAAATACTTTAATCATTCTATAAATATTTCGTACAGTATGATGCTTATCAAAAACTCTAAATGCAATAAATTATTCCTACATATTCCATGTTGCAGCAATCTGTTGGAGTTGGTGCTTGGAGTGTCAATCCGAATAATGTATTGTACATTATATTTTATTTTTTACTAACAAAATAATTACATTTTCATTTCAATCTTGTTATTGGTAATGTCATTATGCATATTAGATTAATATATAAATATGTTGAGAATGACATCGACCTTAGAATAGTCATGTAGTAATACTGGACAATAAGTGTGTTGGAGTTGGTGCTTGGAGCGCCAATCCAAATAATAAATAGTACATTATATTTTATTATTTATTAATAAAATAACTTCATTGTCATTTCAAACCTTATTAATGGTATTGTCATTATGCATATTAGATTGATGTATAAATTGTTAGGGTTGGTGCTCGTAGCGGCAATCCGGATCATTTTTATGTCCGATTCATGAATACGAACAATATATTTTTCCATAATATTACTTATATATGGTTACACCTCTTATTGTTATATACGTATTTGATCTAATAACTATTAGATTGAAACTAAATCTAATTTAGCGATATTTATATATTAGACAAAGACTCAGTTACAATGTAGTTTGTAATTGAAATTGGGAAATGTCACTATAAGTTGTATATTCTCAAATAAAGTTCCTGGTCAAGATTTACTAACACGGGTCGGCTAGTAAAATCTGATAGGACTAGTATATGTCATATATTGGGGACTTGGTGTTGGGTTTCTACAATAGTCCCAAGATCATTCAAGCATTATGGATATGTGAATACAATAAAGAAGTATGGCAGAATCATACTTACAATGATCGGCTTTTGCGATGCGAGGAACAACAAAAATTCTTCAATCTTTTCCTCCAAGGTGCTCACGGCAAAACTCCTCCATTTTTGCTTATTTGATTTTCAGTCAAGCCCTCTATGGATGGTCTCCAAGATCCAAGCTTTGAATGATGATTCCATGCTCAAGGTTTTGTTTCCCTATCACCTTTGAATGACTCCTAATGTGTGCTAGCACTTTAGAATTTTGCCACAAAATTTCTATTGCCTTCATCCAACTCTCGGCTTTGTTGGAAAATTGAGAGAAAGAAAATTGGCTCGTGGCCGAACTTTGGAGAGAAGAAGGAGATGAAGTTGTCAAGTGTTGGTTATTTGATTTCTAAAATCAATTAAAAATGATATACCAAAATTTTGTAAATGCCTTTCAAAAAGTCAATAAAATTTGGAGCCAAAATGGCAATAAATGCCTTCCAACAACTCACATCACTCATGAAGTGTGACTGGTTGTCAATCACACAAAGTGACAAGACATCCATCACATTAATGACAAGTGATGTGACGCATGATGTGACTTGTGGCCGCACTTGATTCGAAACACGAGTGGGCTCGCAAACACTCCCGGGTTCGGGTTCGCTAATTCCGAATTAACGAATTTTCCATTGCGATATAATTAAATAAAATTTAATTAAATAATTTTGCCTAGGAAAATTACTATTCACGTCGCTAGGAAATTAATTATAAATTAACTCGTTCGCCCGAATTAAAATATAATTTTAATTCCGCGTCGAAATCTAATTTCATATAATATATCGAATATATTATTTTATCGATTAATTCCAAACTAATCGTTCTCTCTTTTAAATAATATTTTATCCCAGATAAAATATCTCCATAATTAATCCCAGATTAATTTTCTCTCTCTTATAATTAATCCCAGATTAATAAAGTGCGAGTCATACGTCATCGGAGAATCTTCGGGAAGCAACCCATGAGATCTCCGGATATGTTGGCAGTAAATCCGGTCGTCGGACTATCTGAACATGTACGTACCTAGTACTAAGCTTTTTACCGATTTACAAGACATGGTTGGCTTCTAGAAAGCACCGTGCCTACCCAATTCTCCAGAAATATTCTTAAAGGAATATGTAATCTTTATCAGGCGTAGTATACGTAGTATTGCGTATTGCGATCCATATCGGATGTCACGTGCTGGGCCTAGGCTGGAATTGTGTCTGCCCCGTACGGAGCATATATCAGATCTCTGGTAACTAGTCTCTATAATCGGATAAACATTACCTAGTCATAATATCCTGCTAGCTTCAGCATAAAAGAACACTAGTTCCGTATCCTACAGATCATCATCTCCACTATGACTGGAGTGATACTCCATCTTGACATCACACCCAATACACTACGATTCTCATATACCCAGAAGAGGCGTACACAGAACCTGTTAAAGCCCTGGACGACCAAAACCAAAGTATATTGATTGTCGCAAGTATTAGCGGTGCAAGTCTCAGGTTAAGACCAAATACACCTACTCTGATTCGGACTCCCATAGACACACAGTCATACTACCAATGGGATTCCGAGGGGTCTATCCAGAGCGAAGTTGTTTCCGTACCATCGGTAAACACAACCTCCTATCACACTTGCGTAAGTATCCAATACTTAAATATATGAGAACTATGTCGTTATGCTCCCACAACGCGCACAAGTGTAATACTAGTCTATTCCACATTATATCGATGTCCAATCTCTATATTACTACGACTAGGGATATTTAATGACTAAACCTTCGTGGATTGATATTGTCTCATATCATCTCAATCCAGAACTAATCATAAGGACCTTTTATCATTTATACATCTTGATAATCTAATTACAAATGATAAAAGAGCAATTTCCTTTGTCACATAGTTAATTTGTACAACAACACCATGATTTGTACAAATAGTGATGCTATGGGTCATAATTGTCCAACAGTCTCCCACTTAGCCTATAGTCAATCACTTAAGTGTCCTACACCCGAACTATGTACGGTTCGCTCAAACTTCTGCTGAGAAAATGCTTTCGTTTGCAGATTTGCAGTGTTATCATCTGATGAGATTTATTCAATCATCACATCGCCACGATGTATGATCTGAACGAATCAGATGAATATTTGAAGTATCTATCTGGATCATTGATGAGACCTTTAATTCTTTAGCCTGTGCTGTAGCCAAGCTCAGCTGCTAACAGAGCTACTCCTAATCTAATTAGGATTATTATCGATCCAAAAGGCTTCTATTGCTGCCTCAGCTGCATCAATATTCCGCTATTGTTGTTTATTCGACAACATATCTTTCTTGGAAGATTTCTAGCTCATTTTTCCATTACTCAAACTGTATTGTACCTTTGTTACGACTTATCATCGTTTTTTTCGATTAGGAAACTTGCAGCAGTGAACCCAGTCACTTCAAGTTCTCCTCCTCCATAGCTTAAGACAGCATCCTTAGTTCATCTAAGATACTAAAGGATGTTCTTAACATCAATCCAGTGCTATCACTTGGATTGGCCTGATTGTGACTCCATATGCTCAAAGCATATGAGACACCAGGTCACGTACATTTTTCAATGTACGAGTTCTCGGAGAGTGCCACAACTTTTAGATCTATCCCAGTAGATCTTTATTCCTAGAATAAAGGTTGTCTCTCCAAAGAATTCTACGGAGAATTTTCATGAAAGCCAATCTTTCACCGACTGTTTTATGGGAATTATCATTTCGAAGAAATGACATATCATCATTATTTAGGACATTCACTGTTAGTGCGCTCCCACTAACCTCCTTATATACACAAGAATCATTTTCATTTTGAATTAAATCATACACCATTATGATTACATCAAAATGATAATTCTAAGAACGCAATACTTGGTTCAATCCAAACATGGATCGAATTAACTTGCAAACCTTGTTTGCTCGTTTTTGTACGACAAAATCGTTAGGATGTTGTAAACATCCTCCAAAAGGTTTCCGTTTAAGGAAATCGGTTTTGACGTTCAGCTGCCATATTTCATAAATGAAACATGCAGCATCAGCAAGCATTATCTAAATGGATTTAACCATGGCAACGAGTAAAAGGTTCCGTCGTAATCGACACAATGTTGATAACGATACTTTTTCGCTACAAGCCTAGCTTAGTACGTTGGTATGTTGCCTTCCATGTTTGTCTTCCTTGAAGACTTATATTGTACCAATAGGCACAATGTCTTCCGGTACATCAACTAGTATCGAAACTTGGTTGGTTTACATAGAATCCATTTCGGACATCATGGCACTTTGCCATAATAGGGAGTCGATACCTTGTATCACTTCCTCATACGTAGTCAGTTTGTATTCCTCAATAAGATTGACATCTTTATGAGGTGAGATCAGAAACCCTACCTCCCAGGTTATTTTCTGACTCTCTCCGACTTACGGGTTCTTGTGTATTCGAATATTATTGGTGAAAGTTTCATCCTCGATGAACTGTTTATGTTTCATGAGGACTAGGTGCCTGTAATAGTATTACTTCGATTTTTCATCGAGTTTTACTTTCCTCCCACTTACCACTGCATATCGGTATTCCTCTTAGGAAAACCGCATGGCGAGCAACAATTAAATTGTTCTCTAGTGAGTTGTATAAGTACTATACTTTGGTTACCCTAGGATAACCTACAATTTAGGCACTTATCCGATTTGGGTTCTAGTTTGGTATAATCCAAACATATGCCCAGCATTCCCAAATCTTCAGGAATGAGAAAACCCTGTTTCTTTCTGTTCATATCTAATATGAAGTCTGTCAAACAGATTTTTATGGAACCTTATTCAAAATAAGTTTTGCACTGTTTAATGCGTATCCCTTGAAGAAATGGTAGCTCAGAGCGACTCATGATTAACTTTATCATGTCCAACAAAATTCGGTTTCTCAGTTCGGACACACCGTCAAATTGACATGTTCCGGGAGGATTCCTCATTGAAAGAATACTATACTCTTTCACGTATCTGAGAACTTATTGCTTAAGTATTTTCCATCATGGTCTAACCGTGACAGTTTTAATACTATAGCCGATCTGTTTGTCTACTTCGTGTCGAAACTCTTTAATTTCATCAAAAGTTTCTGATCCGTGTTTCACAAGAAAACATAACCATAACGCGATGCCACATCCGTAAAGGTTACGAAGTAATCATATCCACCTCTAGCCTAGCTAGATATGGGCCCACTTACGTCACTATGAACGAGGGTAATAGATTGGTGGCACTTGTACTTTTACCAGTAAAATGTGGTTTAGGCACTTTGCCTAAAATACTAGATTCGTAGACATTATTCGAATAGAATCAAATCCGTCCTAGTATCCACTCTTCAAAAGTGTGGATATACGAGTCTTGTTTAATGTGTCCCAGACAACAATGCCACTCATAAGTCTCAACTGATTAATTCAGTTTGAGCTATTTGTTTGTCATGTTATATGTTTGAGATTTATTTATATTCAAAATATAAATACTGTTATTCACATCTAATGTGCTTATCTCAATATCATCTTTATAAAAAAAACACTTTAGTGTTCTAGAATATAAAGGTATACCCGCAATGGGTTAAACCCTGATATAGAGATAATGTTTCTAGTCAAACTAGTTACATTCTAACAGTTTCATAATTTAAGTACACACCCGAAGGGTAGTTCCTAAACTTAGGTATCTACGGTTTGAACAACGACTGTCGTCCCGTTTCCGACTCGCAGATAAATCTCAACTGAAGTCAGTATCATGCTTATCAGCAGATTCTGCACACTAGTACGTATATTTATGTACCATATCCAGTATCTAAAATCCAATTTTAATACTAGTAGTGAACATGTTAATTACAAAGATATTTGAAGTCGGAGCCTTGCCCCTCTTCACTTCCTTCATGTCTGCCTTGTCTATACGGCAGTCATGCTTCCAGTGACCCCGTTTGCCACAATTTAGGCAGACATCTTGGGATATGTCCTTTGTCTTCCTAGAAGATTATAATGACTTTGCCTTTGCCTCTTTTCCACACCCCATAAGCCTTTGGCCAAGCCTTGGCTTTCTAGGATGTCGAAGTAAGATGCGCCTTGCGCTTCTTGCCCTATTGTAAACTCTGGTTTTGTCTCATTGAGCATAGCCATTAACTCTCCTTGAGTTTTCTATTGCAATCAGTTCTACTAAGATTTAAGGATAGATCTATGAAGATCCTTCAATTTAATTATCATACTATAAGGATCTAATCCTTAGTTCTGAGTATAAAGTTATCATTATATGAGTATTCAAAATATCATGTTCTACTATTTACTCAACTCCGGGCTTAGGCTCGAGACGTCACTCTATCAAACAAAGTAACTTCTCGATCCCCAGGACTATCCTGAGATTTTATTCCAATCTGAAAATTAAAGCCGTTTAAAAAAAATTTCACCCAAGATTATGTTTTAAATGCTAATCTTTCAGTTATCTTGATTGCAATAGTCCAACTATTTAATCAACGATTTTAGGTAAAATTTATTATAATGATTACTATAGTCTAACTATATAATCAACTATAATTTAATTGGTTAATTCAAATATATTGATTACTATAATCCAATATATAATCAACTATATTTGAAGTAAGTAGTAGTTTGAATACAGTCCAGCTGTTTAATTTAAAACAACATTAAATATTAGTCCAACTAATATATTAATTTATTGACGAAAAATGAAATGAATGCGTATTGGCAAGTAACTAAAGAATATTGCAAATTAATATTGCCTCCCACTATTTTTCGGCGAGCCTCTAACCCTATGTGGAGTACTCGGGAAACTTTATTTCCTAGTGGGCTAGGATCCCGTTAAATAACACACAATCTTGACTTTGGCCAACAAATTATATGATAATTAATTAGGTAGATCTCTAAGATCAATTGGATCCCATCCAATTCCTAGATCCAGTAGGTGGACATCCAAGTGCGAAACATATATCTTATATATGCCAATATATCCAATATATTCCCTAACATTTTTCCTCTGAATCAACTAAGCCTTGGCTTTGGCACAACAAACTTAATGATCCCAATTAAGCGGAACCCATTGACCTTGGAAAGCTTCGTAATCGATGTCGATGGACAAGAAATGATCTTGACTTTGGCCAAAAAACCACAACTTGGACAAGACACCGATATGGAACAAAGCTTTCATGATTCAAACACATCCGCGACGGACAAAGGTCTTGACTTTGGCCAACAAACCAGTGCCAATCTTGGATCTTGAGTAAAAATCACTCAATAGAAGGAAAAACGCTTAATATATGTTGAGGGTTTTTGTGTAATTGGCAACCAATTAATTATCTTTGTTAGGTCTCATCATCATACACCCTTAAGCATGCATTCTAAAGCATAATAAGGCGCGTATAAATAAAATAATAATGATATGCGGATGGATACTTAACACATTGTTCCTAGAACAAATCTCTCATTTTCTCTCTCCCGCTAGCACAAATATTTACTTCTACCCGATTGCATAACACTTCTAAAGAAACCTCATTTACATTGAGAGGAATATGTGAGAAGAGAAATACAAAGAGTCAAGAGGTAATAGGCTGGACACGCAGGTCCAATTAATAAATTCTAAATTTATTACAACAATTTCCAAAATTGCCCTCACCTATCTAATATCCATCCGATATACATTATTCGTACATCGCATCCATGTATTCACAAAAAGCATGTTATCAATCAATCTAATCCAATTAATTAATCTGAAATTAATGACCATCCAATATTCAAACAACGATTTGATTTTGCGCGAGTCCAACTCGTTTTAAGAATAAGTACTCAAAGTACAAATTCTTGAAGTATATTAAACTACAATATTAAATCCAAATTAATTGTATTTAATACTAATTCTATATTAATTCTAAATTAATTAATTACACTTTTTAATGTGCCTTTACGACTTAGATTCTAAATCTAATCATTACGGGTCTCAAAGCCCTATTAACATCCAATGTTAATTAATTATTAAAGTCCAATGGGCTTTTAATTAATTTCATAAGGCATGGACTTTTGGTCAATATGGGTCAAACCCAAATACCAAAGCCCATTTAAGGAATCACCCTTATTTGCGAAGAAACCAATTTAGGCCCAATTAAAATATTCAAGGTCCATTTAATTATATTTGGACTTTATGGATATGGTTTTGGGCCCAATTGGATCCAACCAATTAGCCTAAACCAAACTTGGCCCAACCAAGCCCATTAAGCCCAAATACAACTTTAAAAGCCCAATTCCAAATTTGGCCCAATTAATTAAATTACAAAATTCCAAATTTCACAATTAAATTAATTAAAGTGTATAGCCATGATTAGTTAACCAAATTAACATTTCCAAAATACCAATTTACATAATTAATCATGCTTATTATCATCAACACATGTCTAACAAAATTGAATCAAAAAATCAACTCATTTTCCATGCTAATGCTCACGATAATTAGGGGATTTTTGTCCAATTCCAAATTTAATCCAATTGAATCCTAAATCAACAATTCCCAAGTCATTCAAACTCATCCAATGATTCAAAAAAAAATTACCATGACATTTAGGGCACTAGTGTTGGACAATTATGACCCATAGCATCACTATTTGTACAGATCATGGTGTTGTTATACAAATTAACTATGTGACAAAGGAAATTGCCCTTTTATCATTTGTAATTGGATTACCTAGATGTATAAATGATAAAAGGTCCATATGATTAGTTCCGGATTGAGATGATATGAGACAGTATCAATCCACGAAAGTTTAATCATTAAATATCCCTAGTCGGAGTATTATCGAGATTGGACATCGATAATGCGTAAAAGACTAGTATTACACTTGTGCGCGTTGTGGGAGCATAACGACATAGTTCTCATATATTTTGGTGTATAGGATACTCATGCAAGTGTAATAGGAGGTTGTGTTTACCGATGGTACGGAAACATCTTCTCTCTGGATAGACCCCTCGGAATTCCATGGTAGTATGACTATGTGTCTATGGTAGTCCGAATCAGGGTAGGTGTATTTGGTCTTAACCTGAGACTTGCACCTCTAATACTTGTGACAATCAATATACTTTGGTTTTGGTCATCCAGGGCTTTAACAGGTTCTGTGTACGCCTCTTCTGGGTATATTGAGAATCGTAGTGTATTGGGTGTGATGTCAAGATGAAAGTATCACTCCAGTCATAGTGGAGATGATGATCACGTAGAATACGAAACTGGTGCTCTTTTATGCTGTATCTATCGGGATATTATGACTAGGTCATGTTTATCCGATTATAGAGACTAGTTACCAGAGATCCGATATGTGGTTCGTATGGGGCAGACACAATTCCAATTCCAGCCCCAGGCCTTGCACGTGACATCCGATACTGGATCGTAATACGCAATACTACGTATACTACGCCTGATAAGATTATATTTTCCTTAAGAATATTTCTGAAGAATTGGTTAGGCACGGTGTTTTGCTAGAAGCCAACCATGTCTTGTAAATCGGTAAAAACGTAGTACTAGGTACATACGTTTTCGGATAGTCCAACGACCGGATTTACTGCCAACATATCCGGGGATCTCATGAGTCGTTTCCCGAAGATTCATCGATGACGTATGACTCGCACTTAATTAATCTGGGATTTATTGTATGAGAGAGAATTAATCTGGGATTAATTACGAAGATATTTTATTTGGGATAAAATATTATTTAAAGAGAGATAACGATTAATTTGGAATTAATCAATAAAATAATATATTAGATATATTATACGAAATTGGATTTCGACGCGGAATTATAATTAGATTTTAATTCGGGCGAACGAGTTAATTTAGAATTAATTTGTAGCGACGTGAATAGTAATTTTTCTATACATAATTATTTAATTAAATTTGATTTAATTACGTCGTAACGGAAAATTCGTTAATTCAGAATTAGCGAACTTGAGCCTGAGGGTGTTTGCGGGCCCACTCACATTTCGAATTCAAGTGCGGCCCACAAGTCAAATCAAGCATCAAATCACTTGTCATTCAAGTGATGGATGTCTTATCACTTTGAGTGAATGAAAACTAGTCACTATTCATGAGTGATGTAAGTGGTTAAATGGCTTTAATACTTGTACTTTTGGAATTTGATTTTTGGTATTAAGTTTTTTTGGAAAACCAAATACAAAAACTAACACACTTCACCTTCTCTCTTCCTCTCCTTCTCCATTCGGCCAAGGGCCACTTCTCTCTCAATTTCTTGCCTAATGCCGAGAGCAACAAGGAAGAAATATGGAAAATTTGTGGAAAATTTTCCAATGCTAGCACATGAAGAGTCATCCAAAGGTGATAGGGAAACCCACCCTTGAACATGGAATCACCATTTGCAAAACTTGGCTTGGAGCACACATGGAGGGATGACCGAAAATCAAAGGAGCATAAAGAGGGTCATTGCCGAGAGCACCTTGGAGGAAGAAAAGTTTTGTTGTTCCGTGCATCGAAAAAGCCTATCAATGTAAGTATGATTCCGCCATAATTCTTATGAGTATTCATACATGATTTTCATTGCTTAATGATCTTGGGACTAACTTAGAAACCCAAAAATGGTATATTGAGCCTTGTTTAAGCATGAAATTGAAATTAGGGTAAAAATGATTTGAGCATGTTTTGATGAAATTGATTGTTGATATATGCTTGAATGATGATAACATGGTGTTATGCATGATCAATTTGATGAAAATTAGATTGGATCAATTTTTCCCCAAATTTGAGGCTTGGCCGAAAGTTTAATGTTGCCCTAAGTCATGGTGATTTTTGATTTTGATCATTGGATGAGTTGAAATCATTTGGGAGATATTGATTTAGGATTTAATTGGATTGAATTCAGAATCGGACATAAAACCCTACAATTGCCGTGGATGATAAGCAATGAAAATGATTGATTTTTTGATTCAATTGTGTTAGACATAAGTTGATGATGATAAGCATAATTAATTGAGTAAATTAGTGTTTTGGAAATGTTAATTTAGTTAATTAATTATGGATATACACATTAATTAATTTAATTGTGAAATTTGGAATTTTGTAATTTAATTAATTGGGCCAAATTTGGAATTGGGCTTGTAAAATTGTATTTGGGCTTAATGGGCTTGGTTGGGCCAAGTTTGGTTTAGGCTAATTGGTTGGATCCAATTGGGCCCAAAACCATATCCATAAAGTCCAAATATAATAAAATGGACCTTTAATTTTAATTGGGCCTAATGGGCCTAAATTGATTTCTTGGCAAATAAGGGTGATTCCTAAATGGGCTTTGGTATTTGGGTTTGACCCATATTGACCAAAAGTCCATGCCGTATGAAATTAATTAAAAGGCCATTGGACTTTAATTAAATTTACATTGGATGTTAATTGGGCTTTGAGACCCGTAACGATTAGATTTTGAATCTAAGTCGTAAAGGCACATTAAAAAATTGTAATTATTTAATTTAGAAATAAATATAGAATTAGTATTAAATGAAATTAAATTGGATTTAATGTTGTAGTTTAATATAATTCAAGAATTCGTACTTTGAGTACTTATTCTTAAAACGAGTTTGACTCGCGCAAAATCAAATTGTTGTTTGAACATTGGATGGTATTAATTTCAGATTAATTAATTAGATTAGATTGATTGATAACATGCTTTGTGTGAATACATGGATGCGATGTATGAATAATGCATATCAGATGGATATTAGATGGGTGAGGGCAATTTTGGAAATTGTTGTAATAAATTTAGAATTTATTAAATTGGACCTGCGTGTCCAGCCTATTACCTCTTGACTCTTTGTATTTCTCTTCTCACCTATTCCCCTCAATGTAAATGAGGTTTCTTTAGAAGTGTTATGTAATTGGGTAGAAGTAATACTTGTGTTAACGGGAGAGAGGAAAGGGAGAGATTTGTTCTAGGAACAATGTGTTTAAGTATCCATCCGCATATTATTATTATTTTATTTATACGCGCCTTATTATGTTTTTAGAATGCATGCTTAAGGGTGTATGATGATGAGACCTTAACAAAGATAATTAATTGGTTGCCAATTACGCGAAAAACCCTTAACATATATTAAGCTTTTTTCCTTCCATTGAGTGATTCTTACTCAAGATCCAAGATTGGTACTGGTTTGTTGGCCAAAGTCAAGACCTTTTTCCGTCGCGGATGTGTTTGAATCATGAAGGCTTTGTTCCATATCGGTGTCTTGTCCAAGTTGTGATTTGTTGGCCAAAGTCAAGATCACTTCTTGTCCATCGACATCGATTATGAAGCTTTCCAAAGTCAATGGGTTCCGCTTAACTGGGATCATTAAGTTTGTTGTGCCAAAGCCAAAGCTTAATTGATTCATAGGAAAAAGGTTAGGGAATATATTGGATATATTGGCATATATAAGATATATGTATCGGACTTGGATGTCCACCTACTGGATCTAGGAATTGGATGGGATCCAATTGATCTTAGAGATCTACCTAGTTAATTATCATACAATTTGTTGGCCAAAGTCAAGATTGTGTGTTATTTAACGGGATCCTAGCCCACTAGGAAACAAGGTTTCCTGAGTACTCCACAGAGGGTTAGAGGCTCGACGAAAATAGTGGGAGGCAAGTATTAAATTTGCAATATTAATTTAGTTACTTGCCAATACGTGCTCATTTCAATTTTTCGTCAAATAAATTATTTATTAGTTGGACTAATATTTAATAGTTATTTTTATTAAACAGTTGGACTGTATTCAAACTAATTCAATTATAGTTGATTATATAATTGGATTATAGTAATCAATATATTTGAATTTAACCAATCAAATTATAGTTGATTATATAGTTAGACTATAGTAATCATTATAATCAATAGTACTTAAAATCGTTGATTAAATAGTTGGACTATAGCAATCAATGATAACTGAAAGATTAGCGTTTAAAATATAAACCTGGGTGAAAATATTTTAAACGGCTTTAATTTTCAAATTGGGAATAAAATCTCAGGATAGTCCTGAGAACCGAGAAGTTACTTTATTTGATATAGTGACGTCTCGAGCCTAAGCCAGGAGTTGAGCAAATAGTAGAACATGATATTTGGAATATTCATGTGATGATAACTTTAGTGCTTAATCTGTTATGCTTGCCGCAAAGACTCCTTAATTTCTTAGTCAGAATTAAGGATTAGATCCTTATAGTATGATAATGAACTTGAAGGATCTTCATAGATCTATCCTTAGATCTTAGAAGTAAAAATTGCAATAGAAAACTCTTGGAGAGTTAATGGATATACTCAAGGAGACGAAACCAGAGTTTGCAATGGGCAAGAAGCGCAAGACGCGTCTTACTTCGACATCCCAGAAGACCAAGGCTTGGCTAAAGGCTTCTGGGGTGGAAAAGGGCAAAGGCAAAATCATTATAATTTTCTGGGAAGACAAATGACATATCCCAAAATATCTGCCTAAACTGTGGCAAACGGGGTCACTGGAAGCGTGACTGCCGTATAGACAAGGCAGACATGAAGGAAGTGAAGAGAGGCAAGGCTCCGACTTCAAATATGTTTTTCATTAACATGTTCACTACTAGTATTAAAATTGGATTTTAGATACTGGATATGGTACATAAATATACGTACTAGTGTGCAGAATTTGCTGATAAGCAGGATACTGACTTCAGTTGAGATTTATCTGCGAGTCAGAAACGGGACGACAGTCGCTGTTCAAACCGTAGAAACCTAAGTTTAGGAACTACCCTTCAGGTGTGTACTTAAATTAGGAAACAGTTATAATGTAACTAGTTTGACTAGAAACATTATCTCTATATCAGGGTTTAACCCATTGCGGGTATACCTTTATATTCTAGAACACTAAAGTATTTTATTTTATAAAGATGATATTGAGATAAACACATTAGATGTGAATAACAGTATTTATATTTTGAATATAAATGAATCTCAAATGTATAACATGACAAACAAATAGCTTAAACTGAATTAATCAGTTGAGACTTATAAGTGGCATTGTTGTCTGGGACACATTAAACAAGACTCGTATATCCACACTTTCGAAGAGTGGGTGCTATGACAGATTTGATTCTATTCAAATAATGTCTACGAATCTAGTTTATTAAGCAAAATGCCTATAACACCTTTTACTTGGTAAAAGTGTAAGTGCCACCGATCTGTTAGCCCTCGTTCATAGTAACGTAAATTGGCCTATATCTAGCTAGGCAAAGGTGGATATGAATACTTCATAACCTTTTTACGGATGTGGAATCGCGTTATGGTTATGTGTTTCTTGTGAAACACGGATCAGAAACTTTCAAAGAGTTTCGACACGAAGTAGACAGACAGACCGGCTAAAGTATTAAAACCGTCACGCTTAGACCATGATGGAAAATACTTAAGCAATAAGTTTCTCAAATACTTGAAAGAGTATAGTATTCTTTCAATGAGGACTCCTCTCGGAACACGTCAATTTGACGGTGTGTCTGAACTGAGAAATTGAACCTTGTTGGACATAGTAAGGTTAATCATGAGTCGCTCTGAGCTACCATTTTCCTTCTGGGGATAAGCATTACACAGTGCAAAACTTATTTTGAATAAGGTTCCATAAAAATCTGTTTGACAGACTTCATATTAGATATGAACAGGAAATAAACTGGGTTTTCTCATTCCTGTAGATTTGGGAATGATGGGCATATGTTTGGATGATACCAAACTAAAACCCAAATCGGATAAGTGCCTAAGTTGTAGGTTATCCTAGGGAAACCAAAGTATAGTACTTATACAACTCACAAGAGAACAATGTAATTATTGCTCGCCATGCGGTTTTCCTAAGAGGAATAGCTATATGCAGTGGTAAGTGGGAGGAAAGTAAAACTCGATGAAAATCGGAGTAATACTATTCCAGGCACCGATTCCTTAATGGAACACAAATAGTTCATCAAGGATGAAACTATACCAATAATCTTCGAATACACAAGAACCACGTAAGTCGGAGACAGTCAGAAAAAACATGGGGTATGGGTTTCTGATCTCACCTCATAAAGATGTCAATCTTATTGAGTTATACGAACTAACTATGTATGAGGAAGTGATACAAGGTATTGACTCCCTATTATGGAAAAGTGCCATGATGTCCGAAATGGATTCCATGTATACCAACCAAGTTTG
The DNA here is from genome assembly GCA_019454045.1 of Zanthoxylum bungeanum. NCBI lineage: Eukaryota > Viridiplantae > Streptophyta > Magnoliopsida > Sapindales > Rutaceae > Zanthoxylum > Zanthoxylum bungeanum. The sequence goes on along the minus strand of SKCR01021393.1, from coordinate 35,699 downwards.
GACACTGGTTGTTGTACCGAAAGGCATTGTGCCTATTGATACTATATAAGTCTTCAAGGAAGACATACATGGATGGCAACATACCAACGTACAAAGCTAGGCTTCTAGCGAAAAGGTATCGTTATCAACATTGTGTCGATTACGACGAAACCTTTTAACCGTTGCCATTGTTAAATCCATTTGGATAATGCTTGTTAATGCTGCATGTTTCATTTATGAAATATGGCAGCTGAACGTCAAAATCGATTTCCTTAAAAGGAAACCTTTTGGAGGGTGTTTACAACATCCTGACGGTTTTGTCGCACCAAAACAAGAAAACAAGGTTTGTAGGTTATTCGATCCATTTATGGATTGAAGCAAGCATTGCGTTCTTGGAATTATCGTTTTGATGTAATCATAATGGTATATGATTTAATTCAAAATGAAAATGATTCTTGTGTATATAAGGAGGTTAGTGGGAGCACACTGACAATGAATATCCTAAATAATGATGATATATCATTTTTTGGAAATGATATTCCTATAATAAAATCGGTGAAAGCTTGGCTTTCATGAAAATTCTCCTATAATTCTTGGGAGAGACAACCTTTATTCTAGGAATAAGGATCTACTGGGATAGATCTAAAAGTTGTTGACACTCTCTCGAGAACTTGTACATTGAAATAATATACGCGACCTGGTGTCTCATATGCTTTGAGCATATGGAGTCACAATCAGGCCAATCCAAGTGATAGTCACTGGATTGATGTTAAGAACATCCTTTAGTATCTTAGATGATTTAAGAATGCTTTCTTAAGTTATGGAGAAGGAGAACTTGAAGTGACTGGGTTCACCGTTGCAAGTTTCCAAACCGATAAAACGAATATAAGTCGTAAGAACGGTACTATAAAGTTTGAATAACGGAACAGTGAGCTGTAAATCTTCCAAGCAAGATACTGTTACCGAATAAACAACAAAAATGGATTATTGCTGCAGCTGAGGCAACAATAGAAGCCTTTTGGATTGATAATAATCCTAATCAGATTAGGAGTAGTTGTGTTAGCAGCTGAGCTAGACTACATCACAGGCTAAAGAATTAATGGTCTCATCAACGAACTAGATATATACTTCAAATATTCATCTGATTCGTTCGGATCATATATCGTGGCGATGTGATGATCGATAAATCGCATCAGATGATAACCATGCAAATCCGCTGACAAAAGCATTTCCTCAGCAGAAGTTTGAGCGAACCGTACATAGTTTGGGTGTGTAGGACACTTGAGTGATTGGCTATAGGCCAAGTGGGAGATTGTTGGACAATTATGACCCATAGCATCACTATTTGTACAGATCATGTTGTTGTTGTACAAATTAACTATGTGATAAAGGAAATTGCCATTTTATATCATTTGTAATTGGATTACCTAGATGTATAAATGATAAAAGGTCCATATGATTAGTTCCGGATTGAGATGAGATGAGACAATATCAATCCACAAAGGTTTAATAATTAAATATCCCTAGTCGGAGTATTATCGAGATTGGACATCGATAATGCGTAAAAGACTAGTATTACAATTGTGCGCGTTGTGGGAGCATAACAAAAAATTCTCATATATTTGGGTATAGGATACTCATGCAACTGTAATAGGAGGTTGTGTTTACTGATGGTACGGAAACAGCTTCTCTCTGGATAGACCCCTCAGAATTCCATTGGTAGTATGACTATGTGTCTATGGAAGTTCGGATCAGGGTAGGTGTATTTGGTCTTAACCTGAGACTTGCACCGCTAATACTTGCGACAATCAATATACTTTGGTTTTGGTCGTCCAGGGCTTTAATAGGTTATGTGTACGCCTCTTCTTGGTATATTGAGAATCGTAGTGTATTGGGTGTAATGTCAAGATGGAAGTATCACTCCAGTCATAGTGGAGATGATGATCACGTAGGATATGGAACCGGTGCTCTTTTATGTTGCAGCTATCGGGATATTGTGACTAGGTCATGTTTATCTGATTATAGAGACTAGTTACCAGAGATCCGATATGTTCTTCGTACGGGGCAGACCCTTGCACGTGACATCCGATACTGGATCGTAATACGCAATACTACGTATATTACACCTGATAAAGATTATATATTCCTTTAAGACTATTTCTGGAGAATTGGGTAAGCATGGTTTTTTGCTAGAAGCCAACCATGTCTTGTAAATCGGTAAAAACGTAGTACTAGGTACGTATGTGTTCGGATAGTCCGACGACCGGATTTACTTCCAACATATCCGGGGATCTCATGGGTCGCTTCCCGAAGATTCACCGATGACGTATGAGTCGCACTTAATTAATCTAAGATTAATTGTATGAGAGAGAAAATTAATCTGGGATTAATTACGGAGATATTTTATATGGGATTAAATATTATTTAAAGAAAAATAACGATTAATTTGGAATTAATCAATAAAATAATATATTCGATATATTGTATGAAATTGGATTTCGACGCGGAATTAAAATTAGATTTTAATTCGGGCGAACGAGTTAATTTAGAATTAATTCGTTAGCGACGTGAATAGTAATTTTGCTAGGCATAATTATTTAATTAAATTTGATTTAATTACGTCGTAACGGAAAATTTGTTAATTCGGAATTAGCGAACCCGAGCCCAGGAGTGTTTGCGGGCCCACTCGCATTTCGAATTCAAGTGCGGCCCACAAGTCAAATCAAGCGTCAAATCACTTGTTATTCAAGTGATGGATGTCTTATCACTTTGAGTGATTGACAACTAGTCACTATTCATTAGTGATGTAAGTGGTTGAATGGCTTTAATGCTTGTACTTTTGGAATTTGATTTTTGGTATTAAGTTTTTTGGAAAACCAAATACAAAAACTAACACACTTCACCTTCTCTCTTCCTCTCCTTCTCCATTCGGCCAAGGGCCACTTCTCTCTCAATTTCTTGCCTAATGTCGAGAGCAACAAGGAAGAAATATGGAAAATTTGTGGCAAATTTTCCAATGCTAGCACATGAAGAGTCATCCAAAGGTGATAGGGAAACCCACCCTTGAGCATGGAATCACCATTTGCAAAGCTTAGAGCTTGGAGCACACTTGGAGGGATGACCGAAAATCAAAGGAGCACAAAGAGGGCCATTGCCGAGAGCACCTTGGAGGAATAAAAGTTTTGTTCTTCCTCGCATCGCAAAAGTCGATATATGTAAGTATAATTCTGCCATACTTCTTATGAGTATTGAAACATGATTTTCATTGGTTAATGATCTTGGGACTAACCTAGAAACCCAAAATCCATTCGGCCAAGCCAAACAATTTGGGGAAAAATTGATCCAATCCAATTTTCATCAAATTGATCATGCATAACACCATGTTATCATCATTCAAGCATATATCAACAATCAATTTCATCAAAACATGCTCAAATCATTTTTAGCCAATTTTACCCTAATTCCAATTTCATGCTTAAACAAGGCTCAAGATACCATTGTTGGGTTTCTACTATAGTCCCAAGATCATTTAAGCATTATGGATATGTGAATACAATAAAGAAGTATGGCGGAATCATACTTACAATGATCGGCTTTTGCGATGCGAGGAACTGTTGGACAATTATGACCCATAGCGTCACTATTTGTACAGATCAAAGTGTTATTGTACAAATTAACTATGTGACAAAGGAGATTGCACTCTTATCATTTATGATTAGATCACCAAGATGTATAAATGATAGGAGGTCCATATGATTTGTTCCTGGATTGAGAATGATATGAGACAGTATCAGTCCCCGAAGGATAAATCATTAAATATCCATAGTCAGAGTATTATCGAGATTGGACATCGATAAATACGTAAAAGACTAGTATTACACTTGTGCGCATTGTGAGGGCACAACGACATAGTTCTCATATATTTGGGTATAAGATACTCATGCAAGTGTAATATGAGGTTGTGTTTTACCGATGGTACGGAAACAGCTTCGCTCTGGATAGACCCCCTCGGAATTCCATTGGTAGTATGACTATGTGTCTAAGGAAGTCCGAAATCAGGGTAGGTGTATTTGGACTTAACCTGAGACTTGCACCGCTAATACTTGCGACAATCAATATACTTTGGTTTTGGTCATCCAAGGCTTTAACCGGTTTCTGTGTACGCCTCTTCTGGGTATATCGAGAATCGTAGTGTGTTGGGTGTGATGTCAAGACGGAAGTATCACTCCAGTCATAGTAGAGATGATGGTCACGTAGGATACGGGACTTGTTCTCTCTAATATTGCAGCTATCGGGATATTATGAAAAGGTCATGTATATCCGATTATAGAGACTAGTTACTAGACATCCGACATGTACTTCGTACGGGGCAGACACAATTCCAGCCCCAGACCTAGCACGTGATCATCCGATACTGGATCGACATACACAATACTACGTATACTATGCCTGATATAGATCGCTTATTCCTGTAAGCATATTTCTGGAGAATTGGGTAGGCATGGCGCTTTGCTAGAAGCCAACATTGTCTTGTAAATTGGTATAAACGTAGTACTAGGTACTTACGTGTTCGGATAGTCCGATGACCGAATTTACTGCCAATATATCCGGGGATCTCTTGGGTCGCTTCCCGAAGATTCACCGATGACGTATGACTCGCACTTTTAATTAATCTAGGATTAATTAGATGAGAGAGAAAAATAATCTGGGATTAATTGCGGAGATATTTTATCTGGGATAAAATATCAATTAAAGAGAGATAACGATTAATTTGGAATTAATATATTCGATATATTAAACGAAATTGGATTTCGATGCGAAATTAAAATCAGATTTTAATTCGGGCGAACGAGTTAATTTAGAATTAATTCGTTAGCGATGTGAATAGTAATTATGGTTGGCATGATTATTTAATTAAATTAGATTTAATTACGACGCAACGGAAAATTCGTTAATTTGGAATTAGCAAACCCGAGCCCGGGATTGTTTGTGAGCGCATTCGCATTTCGAATTCAAGTGCGGCACGCAAGTTAAATCAAACATCAAATCATTAGTCACATCAAGCGTCAAATCAAATGTCACTTTGAGTGATGTGACAAGTTGTCACTTGATTGAGTGATGTGAGTTGATGTGAATAGTGATGGAAGTGGTTGGCAAAGTTGCTTTTTGACTTTTTGAAAAGGAAATATTGTATATGTTTATTTGTTTTTGAAAACAATTAACTAATACAAAATTTTAAAATTGTAAAGTGTATTAGATACACAATTTTTGGCAACCAAAACAACTCTCCCTCCTCTCTTTCTTCTCTTCAAAAACGCCCAAGAGGCTGCACTTCTCTTTCTTTTACTGCCTGAAAAACGTGTATGAAGGAGAAGCTTAAGACATGATTTTGTTGCAAAATCAAAGTGCTAGCACACTCCGGAGTTGTCCGTAGGTGATAGGGAAACCCACCCGTGTGCATGGAATCATTTCATCACAAGCTTGGAGCTTCATGGAACCACACAAAGCAGAAAATGGAGGACAAAAATCTGCTCACTGTCGAGCACTCTAGGAGGGAGAATAAGAATTTTTGTTGTCCACCGCATCGCTCAACCGATCATTGTGAGTATTCCGCAACTCCCTCGTTGTATTCGCACTTGTTTCATGCTTGATAATTGATCCTTGGGACCTTAGAGAATTCCAACAGGAACAACAAAAATTCTCATTCTCCAAGCTTTTCCTCCAAGGTGCTCACGACAAAGCTCCAATTTTTGCTCATTTGATTTTCGGTCAAGCCCTCCATGGATGGTCTCCAAGCTCCAAGCTTTGAATGATGATTCCATGCTCAAGGGTTTGTTTCCCTATCACATTTGGATGACTCCTAATGTGTGCTAGCACTCTAGAAATTTTGCCACAAAATTTCTATTGCCTTCATCCAACTCTCGGCTTTGTTGGAAAATTGAGAGAAAGAAAATTGGCCCTTGGCCGAAACTTTGGAGAAAAGAAGGAGATGAAGTTGTCAAGTGTTGGTTCTTTGATTTCTAAAATCAATTAAAAATGATATACCAAAATTTTGTAAATGCCTTTCAAAAAGTCAACACAATTTGGAGCCAAAATGATAATAAATGCCTTCCAACAACTCATATCACTCATGAATAGTGACTTGTTGTCAATCACTCAAAGTGACAAGACATCCATCACATGAATGACAAGTGATGTGATGCGTGATGTAACTTGTGGCCGCACTTGATTCGAAATGCGAGTGGGCTCGCAAACACTCCTGGGCTCGGGTTCGTTAATTCCGAATTAACGAATTTTTTCGTTGCGACGTAATTAAATCAAATTTAATTAAATAATTTTACTTGGCAAAATTACTATTCACGTCGCTAGCGAATTAATTCTAAATTAACTCGTTCGCCCGAATTAAAATCTAATTTTAATTCTGCGTCGAAATCTAATTTCGTATAATATATTAAATATACTATTTTATCGATTAATTCCAAATTAATTGTTATCTCTCTTTAAATAATATTTTATCCCAGATAAAATATCTCCGTAATTAATCCCAGATTAATTTTCTCTCTCTTATAATTAATCCCAGATTAATAAAGTGCGAGTCATACGTCATCGGTGAGTCTTCGGGAAGCGACCCATGAGATCCTCGGATATGTTGGCAGTAAATCCGGTCGTCGGACTATACGAACACGTATGTACCTAGTACTATGCTTTTTACCGATTTACAAGACATGGTTGGCTTCTAGCAAAGCACCGTGCCTACCCAATTCTCCAGAAATTTTCTTAAAAGAATATGTAATCCTTATCAGGCATAGTATACGTAGTATTGCGTATTGCGTATTGCGATCCAGTATCAGATGTCACGTGCTAGGCCTGGGGTTGGAATTGTGTCTGCCCCGTACGAAGCACATATCGGATCTTTGGTAAATAGTCTCTATAATCGGATAAACATGACCTAGTCATAATATCCCGATAGCTGCCCCATAAAAGAGCACCAGTTTCATATCCTACGTGATCATCATCTCCACTATGACTGGAGTGATACTTCCATCTTAACATCACACCCAATACACTACAATTCTCAATATACCCAGAAGAGGCGTACACAGAACCTGTTAAAGCCCTGGACGACCAAAACCAAAGTATATTGATTGTCGCAAGTATTAGCGGTGCAAGTCTCAGGTTAAGACCAAATACACCTACCCTGATTCGGACTTCCATAGACATATAGTCATACTACCAATGGAATTTCGAGGGGTATATCCAGAGAGAAGTTGTTTCCATACCATCGGTAAACATAACCTCCTATTACACTTGCATGAGTATCCTATACCCAAATATATGAAAACTATGTCGTTATGCTCCCACAACGCGCACAAGTGTAATACTAGTCTATTCCGCATTATCGATGTCCAATCTCGATAATACTACGACTAGGGATATTTAATGATTAAACCTTCGTGGATTGATACTGTCTCATATCATCTCAATCCGGAACTAATCATAAGGACCTTTTACCATTTATACATCTTGGTAATCTAATTACAAATGATAAAAGAGCAATTTCCTTTGTCACATAGTTAATTTGTACAACAACACCATGATTTGTACAAATAGTGATGATATGGGTCATAATTGTCCAACACTTGGTCCGATGGTTTATCCCAATGAACCACGAGTCTCAGGAGACTCGTATAGACATGTAGGTGTTTATTTGATAAACACTAAATGACTCACCGAAGATTTCTTAATAGATGGTACACCGACGTCAGTAGAAATCTTCTCGAATCGAGTAGCATAATGATCTTTCGACTGGCGATACCATTGTGAATATATGAGACATCCTTCAAACTTAGAATTGTTAATAAGAAATTTCTTAGTGAGATTCTAAATTGGTTTGTATTTTGATTCAAAGAAATACATATAAGTATTTAGAATACATTTATGCTAGTTGTATAACATGTGTTGATTGTGGTTATGAGGCTAAAATTTGATTTTAGGTGTATTTGAAGTATTATGAGAAAATTGGAAGTGTTTAGTAATGGTTTGAAGTTGAAAAATACATATAAGTTTTTAGAATATATGTATGATAGTTGCATAACATGTGTTGATGGTGGTTATGATGCCAAAATTGGATTTTAGGTGTATTTGAAGTATTAGGAGAAAATTGGAAGTGTTTAGTAATAGTTTGAAGTTGAAAAATGCTCACTACATAGGGCATCGACATGACTCTGACCTCCTAACGTCGTAACACCGAGCATCAGACCTATTCACGTCGTGACACACACCCTTTTGTGTCACGATGTCGAGACGTTCAGCTATCGCAATAGCTCTCACACTTTGGCGCATCGCGACGTACAGAGCTGATATGTATTGAAACTTTATTTTCTCTATTCTGGATTTTTTCGGACTCCGTTTTGGTCCATGTTTTCTCCTACGGACTAGAAACGAAATGTAATTTTACATAAAATATTTTAAAATACACCCATACTAGATATACATATGTTAGACCCAGTTTCGCTGCGTGGGGCACCAATCCGACCTTAGGAGTTCCACATCTGCCCCAACAGAATAATATCAGATGTAAGGCTTAACCACACAACACATGTTGCATGTTTGACATGTCTTTGAATCTATGCCTCTGTATTTTAATTTAATTATGCATAAGTCATATTGGATATGCGTTGCATGTTTTAAATTAAAGTTTTATTTTTGACCCAAGCATGTTAATGACTTGATTGTCATAAATCTCTTATGATTAGGTTATTACTTTATTTTAAGTAATAAGTATTAATAATGTTGGAGTATTATTAGATGATTCATCTTTTCAAAACGAAGAGGAATGAGTTCTTACTACTTATGCCCAAGACCGTCGATAGTGTAAGGGTATTAGTGCTCGGATTTTAGGTCGCTTCGGTAAAATATTAGATTTAGCGTGATGAGTTAACGCAGTCACCCGATACCGTCATTATTATGAGGGTGGTACATACGAATCTCATTAGTGCACTTTGACAAGTATACACTTGGAATATGTCTTAATTCGAGATCGTCATTAGTGTGAGGATAAGAAACTGTTCAGGACCAAACTATGAGTCACATGAAGTGATTGACCTTGGAGGTTTACCTAATGAGTTTATAAAGACCAAGATTTTCATTAGTGTGAGGATGGAGAAAATATCATAGGATCCACTTCTCGCTATGAAATTTTAATAGTCAAATTTCTATTTTTCCGTTAAGGGAGATTATGGAATTACTTAAAGTTGTGGAAGGCACTAATAGATTTAAAATTCCATAATAAATTAGTATTTTCATATTGAAATGAATAATGTACTACTATTGTTTAAATGTTGTCTTGTAGATGGCTTTCACAAATCCATTAGCGCAACTTTTGGTCAAGGAGTCTTGAACTACTTAGAGTAGCAGATGAACATCCGCCTTGACTTGGAATCAGAACGATTGAGGTATGTTACGCTCAATCCAATGTCGGTCGAATTTATTTTTAATTTTCTTAGACAATACATAGTTGTATCAAATGTTTGGAGCATTATGAGGGCACTCAAGAAGTTGTTTGAAGAAAATCAAGAAATTGAGATATATTGAAGGTCTAAGGAATTATTTCATGCTACGCTCAAGGATAAATGAGTGGTTAGTATTCATATTTTGAACATGATTGACCAGATCTGATATATAGAATGACAGGATATCTGAATAGATGATTGACTAGGCCAATATATGATCTTGTCTTCTTTACCTGATACATATGTTGGCTTTGTGATGCATTCGATGCAAGCCACATATGAAAAGCTTCATAATATGTTACGCTAGGCAGAATATGTTTCGAAGAAAGGGAATCCCACTTTGTACCTCCATGGTGGAGCAATCTCTTTAAATATTTCTAGGAAGTCTAAGAAGAAAACAATGGGATATAAGAAGAAAGATTCCAAGAAACAAACTGCAAGACCACTTGTAGCTCGTGTGCATGTCGACACTGAAAAAAGTCTGGACACTAGAAGAAAGATTATCCAGAGATGAAAGGAAAAGCAGGAACCTCATGTACGCTTTGTATTTTTCCTATTATTGACATCTCATTAGCCTTAAATGCAAATAGTGGTTGGGTGTTAGACACCGGTAGTTATACTAATATTTGCAACTCCATAAGAGTTAAAAGAAGGCTAAACATAGGAGAGATCCAACTTAGAGTTGGCAATGGCGAGACATTGGATATCAAAGTCATAGGAATAGTTGTTCTATATCTCAATATTAAATGTAAATTAGATTTGCATGACTGTTTTTATATGTCATATATTATCAGATAGATAATATCTTTACCAATATTAGATAAAGAATGATATAAAATAAACATCAAAGATGATACTTTATGTTTATATGATAAAGATAATGTTCTTTATCAAACAGCCACTATATTTTGGAAACATATAGAGATGCCTTTAATATAGAGGAAAATAAAAGTAATAGATCTGAATTAAATAAGACTAAATTAAAGCATATGAAATTGGGCCACATAGGTGTTACACGTCTATGAAAATTGGTTAATGATAGTTTGATTGAAAATCTTACCTTAGATCCTTATCCGATTTGTGAGTAATGTTTCCTAGGGAAAATGACATAGGTTTTATTTCTTTGTGTTGGACACCGTGCTGAAGATTTATTGGAACTAATACACATCGATGTGTGTGGTCTATTAAATCATGCCTCTCATGTTGTTTCTACAGACTTCGTGACTTTCACAGATGATAAGTCAAAATATAAATATGTCTGTGAATCAAAAATATTTGACAAGTTCAAAATATTATGAAATGAAGTAGTAAAATAAACTAGTAAATTCATCAAGTGACTTTGATTAGATCAATATGGTGAATTTATGAGCAAAGAATTCAGAAGTTATTTAAGGGAGAATTGAATTCTAGCCCGATATAGCCCACCAGGAATTCCTTAACATAATGGTGTGCTGAGCGGAGAAATCGTACTTTATTGGATATGGTGAGATCTATATGAGCTATACAAATCTTTCATATTACCTTTATGGTCATGCTTTACTTAATGCTGCCAACATACTTAATAGAATTCCATCGAAAATTGTTTCTACAACCTCATATTAGATATGGTTTGGTAAAAATCCAAGTCTTAGATTATTAAAGATTTGGGGTCGTCCTGGGTTATAGTTGCGCAACGGGATAAACTAGTACCCATGAGGTATAAATATAGGTTCGTTGGATATCCTAAAAAATCTTTGGGATATTAATCTATGATTCTGAGCAACGAAATGTATTTTTTGTTCACTTTACCACTTTCTTGAAAGTGAATATTTGAGAGAAAGTGAGAATTGTAGAAAGATTGAACTTGATGAATTTGATCCCAACTGTAAGGAACTTGAGATGGAACCAGAGATCCAACTAGGGGAATGATCTACAACACAGGTTCTATGTAAGTCGAATAGAATATCAATGCCTCATGAGAGATTGTTTTTAACATCTGATGTGAGTCTTGATGTTATTATCTTGGAGGAAACAGATCGGACTACGTATAAACATGTGATATTGGATATCGATTCGGGTAAATAGCAGGAAGCCATTAAGTCCGAGATGGATTCTATACATTATAATCAAGCCTGGGACTTAATTGAACTTCTTGTAGGAATTAAACCTATTGGTTATAAATGGGTTTATAATAAGAAGTGAAGGCCCGACTGGTAGCGAAACGTTGCACTCAATGTCCTATGATTGGCTATGAGGAAACTTTTTCACCGGTAGCCATGCTAAAATCCATTAGGATTCTTTTAGCCTTTACTGTATATCATTACTGTGAGATATGGCAGATGGATGTGAAAACCATTTTCCTAAATGGATTCCTCTATGATGATATCTATATGGAATAACCAGATGGTTTCGTATCCAGTGAGACTTCAAACTAGGTTTGTAAGCTCCAGAAGTCTCTTTATGGACTTAAATAGGCATCCCGAAGTTGGAATCGTTCTTTTGATGAGATAATTAGATTATCTGAATTCATCAAGAACGAAGTAGAACCGTGTGTTTATAAGATTGTGAGTGGGAGCATGATAATTTTCCTTGTTTTGTACATAGATGATATCTTTATCATTGGAAATGATATAGGATTTATGCAAAGTGTGAAAGCCTACTTTTGCAAGAACTTCTCCATGAAAGACATTGGTGAAGCTTCCTATATACTAGGTATAAGGCTATACTATGATAGAGTTAGGAAGCTTATAGGGTTGTCACAATCCACTTACAAAGATAAAATGTTTGAAATGTATGGTTTTTACCAACTACTAAGCAGTAAATGTACCTTTCCTATACGGCATACATCTTTCGAAGACAATTGCACCTCAGACTGAGGAAGAGAGAGTTAGAACTTCAACATTTCCATATGCTTCTAGGAAGCATTATGTATGTTATGTTATGTACAAGACCTGACATCAGTTTCGGTGTCATTGCCGATACCAATCTGATCCAGGTAATGATCATTGGACAGCCGTGAAATATATCCTGAAATATCTTAAGAGTACTAATGATAAGTTTCTCATATATGGAGAATATGAGCTACAATTTAAGGGTTATATAGTCATTAACTTCCAAGGAGATCCAGATGATAGATAGTCTACATCCGGATATATATATATATATATATATATTTACACTTAATAATGGTGAAGTTAGTTGGCGATGTTAATAGCAAGGCTCAACAGCTGATTCCTCCACTAAGGCGGAATTTATAGCGGCTTTCGAAGCTGCTAAAGAAGCTGTATAGATTAGAAATATTATCAAAGAACTTGGCACTGTGTCTAGTATTAAGGATTCAATCCCATTGTATTGTGTTAATAATGGAGCCATCGCGCAAGCTAAAGAGCCGAGGGTGCATTCCAAGTCTAAACATGTGGATAGGAAATATCACGTTATTAGAGAGATTATTGAACGAAATGACATAATGGTCTTGAAGGTTCAATAACTAGAAAACATAGCAGACTCGCTTAATAAGGTCTAACATCCTAATTTATTCGATAAACATTTAGAGGAGATGAGACTGAGTGTAGGCACTGTATTTTTGCATAATGCCCAATGAAGAGCCTCATACGGAGGCACTACCTAATAAGCCGCGGAAGGCGCGGGAAACGGATGTCGGAAGGAAAAATTCAAAAATTAATACCCTGTCAAAATTAAACTCACTAGTTTGGCATTGGGTTCGTTTAGTCGATCTCTATTTTAAATATTAGCCTCGGCCCAAAACCCCCGCAACCCATGAAAGCCCATATACCCATGCACACCCATCCAAATCACATGCAACCCCTTAGGCCCACACGCCCAAGCCAAATCCAAAACATTTAAATCACATATAACATGTGCCATATCTATGACTAATCCCCTTCCAAATTAGCCAAGATTGGATCCCCCAAATTTGGAAGGAAAATCTTGACCAAGATGGAGGTGGGCGGCACACACACAAAATAACACCTAAAAAAACCCTAGCAAAGACAAACAAAGAGAAACCCTAGCACACCACTATAAAAAGACAACACATCCAAACCCTAACGGGCTCTCTTTTTCCTCACTCTCAGAACAACACATCTAAACCCTAGCTCTCTCCCCTTCCAAGATTCACACGGCAAAGCAACAAAACCCTAAACACCCTTCTTCCGAATACATTCATTTGGCGACCAAAAACACAAAAACCTAAACACATCTCTCTCATTTAGCAACCACCATCACGTCCTCTCTCTCACCCTAAACACACACAGCCGAGATACACCACACAAAGCTACACCCTGAATGACTAAAACAATCACCAACACATAACGAGCCACTAAGACACACCAAACACAGCAACCGAAAACACAAACAAATAAATAACCTTTCAGTACTAGCCAAACCGTGACAAATAGCAACCCACTACAAGCCAAACATCTAATCGACACAGCCACAAAACCCTTCAATATCCAACCCTCCACGTAAAAATACAATAAAACATAACCTTCAGCCCCACACACTGCCAGCAACCCCACATGGCACTTCACAAATCAAATAACAAAGTAACCCATCAGCCCTTTCACGTGAACGGCAGCCACACATTCAACACACACTCAGCCGACCAAGCCGTGAACCCTAGAACCAATAAAACTGACAAGGAAACCAGTCCCTTAAGCCAATAAAATCACCCAAAATCAGCACCCAATCATCGACAAAAAAACAACAAAATACACCCCAAAATCGAGACAAAAAACAGTGGCCAAATAACCCAATAACCAGCCCCTGAACCAATAAAATAATCACCGAGAATAGTCTGAAAACAACAGTAAAAAATAGAGAAAATAGCAACCCAAAATAGCGAGACAGTGAACGAAAGTGTTGAACCAGCGAACCAGAAAAGCAGCAAAGCATCAATCCTTCCGGCGACGGCATAACGCACTTCCAAGAAGTGACTTAAAAGGTAAGACCTGAGGGCCCTCTCTTTAATATTTATTTTGTTATCCCGGACACGACATGCTTGGTTGGACGTGGAAATACGTCCAACCGGACATGCGAAATCCCACACTAACGGCCAAGTCCCTTGGTCACATTTGATTTCTTTAATATTTTTTGTTATTTATTTTTTTATGTTTATCTACTGTCTGTATTTCTCTTTACTTATTATTCCGCTATTTACTTTTCGTTCGTTGTTCCGTTAGTTATTTATTTATCGTTGTTTACCAATTGCATGGTTATTTATATTGGATTAAAGGTCACCCCTTTTGGTATATCGGATGGAAACCCAGACATAAATTTTGTAGCCGAATCCGAATGGACGGTAATATGGTCTGTACTTGGGATACAACTCCACGTACCACTTGGGAAATGCTTGAAGGCATCCTTTACCATGTTCATTTTTCCATTTTGGACGCGGCATGCTTGGTTGGACGTGAAATACGCCCAACCGGGCATGTGAAATCCTATACTAAAATCGACCAAGTCTCTTAGTCGCATCTCTTTTCTTTTATTTCGTTATTCAATTTTCATTTATTGTTGTGTTAGTAATTTATTTATCGTTACTTGCCACTTTCATGACTACTTACATTGGATTAAAGGTCACCTCATTTGTGGGAAATGCCTGAAGGCACCTTTTACCATATTTATTTTGTAGTCCTATACGATGCATGCTTGGTTAGACGTGAAATATGTCCAACCAGGCATGTGAGATCCCACACTAATGTCGGCCAAGTCTCTTGGTCACATCTATTTTCTTTTATTCTGTTATTCATTTTCTATTTTTTGTTCCGTTAGTAATTTATTTATCGTTATTTGCCACTTTCATGACTTCTTACATTGGATTAAAGGTCACCCCATTTATGGGAAATGCCTGAAGGTACCGTTTACCATATTTATTTTGTAGTCCTGGACATGCATGCTTGGTTAGACGTGAAATATGTCCAACCGGGCATCCGAGATCCCACACTAATGTCGGCCAAGTCTCTTGGTCGTATCTATTTTCTTTTATTCCGTTATTCACTTTTCATTTGTTGTTCCGTTAGTAATTTATTTATCGTTATTTTCCACTTTCATGACTACTTACATTGGATTAAAGGTCACCCCCTTTGTGGAAAATGCCTGAAGGTACCCTTTACCATATTTATTTTGTAGTCTTGGACGATGCATGCTTGGTTAGACGTGAAATATGTCTAATCAGACATGCGAGGTCCTATATTGATGTCGGCCAAGTCTCTCAGTCGCATCTCTTTTCTTTTATTCTACCACTTATTCTTCTTTTAATGTTCCATTATTAGTTTCATTTGTTATTTATTTATTTATCATATTCGTCATCACACATTTTCTTTGTGTTATTCATTTAATTATACGCCTTTTTATGCCCCTTTTTTTTTTATTTATCGCTTCACATTCATTCCATTATTTATTTTTATTTATTCTGTCGCATTTCATTTCGCTATCTGTCTTTTTATGTATTCATCTTGTTTTATCATTCTGTTCTTATGCATGCTCATGTTTTACCGCATCACTTCACGTTTACTTACATGCTTGCATTGTGTTAATGCTTGAGTGTTGCCTCTTTTGGTATATCAGATGGAAACCCATACATAAACTCCGTAGCCGAGTCCGAATGGACGGTAGTGCGGTCTGCACTTGGGATACAACTCCACGTACCGCTTGGGGAAACATTCATGCATGTGTTTATGTTATTATAGATGCCACTTTTGTACTCACGTTCGAACGCGTTCCCGAATGCTACTTGAACGCATGTATTCTACCTCACCTCGTTCGAACACGTTTCTGAATGCCCCACGAACGTATGCATTCTGCTTCACTCCGTTCGATCATGTTTCCGAACGCTACACAAACGTATGCACACTGGACAGACTCTTCTATCATATTTTATGCATGTTTGCCTCTTTGGTTATTTCTTTTGCATTACGTACTTAATTATCTTTCTTTATTATTAATATTTTTATCGTTGTTATAATCTACATCGCCGTACTTCTATGATTAATATGCTTTTAGAATCATGCATTCGCTTTCATTTATATTTATGATTATGGGTGTGCAAACTTCTGTGTTATTTGAATTATCTTACATGTGCTGCATAAGACTTAGTTATATCATTTTGTAAACACGTTCATTACAACTGGCATAACTAAGGGACCATTCTGAACCCAACGGTTTGAGGTATTCCCTTACGAGGGGTGAGTGCAGCCTTAAATCATTTCCCAGTTCACACTGGGTGGCGACTCCTTTATTCTTTGGTTTAGTCCCCCCGCAGGCTACTCTGTACTCCCAACGGGCAGCGAGCCCGGACAGCGTCGCCTTCACTCTGTGCCTCCCTACACTGAGGTACCATCCAGATTGGCACTAAGCAAATGGGAGTTGGTTGGAGTTGGTGCTTGGAGCGCCAATTTGAATAATGTATAGTACATTATATTTTATTGTTTATTAATAAAATAACTACATTGTCATTTCAAACCTTATTAATGGTATTATCATTATGCATATTAGATTGAGGTATAAAATGCTAAGAATGACATTGACCTTAGAATAGTCATGTAGTAATACAAGACACTAGGTGGTCTGACATAGAGATAAATATTATTATTATAAATTATTCTTAGAGTGTGTGTGTGTGTGTATACATACATACATAAATATTCTTAATCGTTAGTTTTGGAATATGGTCGAATTCTGATAACTTAGAAGACTAGCACATGTCGTGTTTTGGAATTGGAGTTCTAATGGTTTAACCCAATGTACCATGAGCTTCAGAAGCTCGTATAGACATGTGGGTATTGGTTGGACAGAAAACTGAATGACTCACAGGTGATTCCTAATAGTTGGAAATACACACCACCGTCAATAGGAATCTCCTCGAGTCGAGTAGCACATCTGATCCTTTGAATGTAGGATAAAATTGATTTTATGTGACATCATCCACACTTTGATGCCATGTATGTGAGAAACCTTTCATGGTATGGCATCTAGATGTTCGTTCGGTGTGGATCGATGCACTCATTAATCAAGTGCGAATCAAGATATGATCCATCGGTCCGTATGCGTACAATAAGGGGTTTAGGTATCCATGTGAGTAAGTCACAATTCTTAAAGCTGATCACCTTCGGTGGATTGCATTAGTTGTAAAGAATAATGGACATGTCGACATGAGATGTGAGCCTCGGATACTTGACGGTGTATTCTATGTTTCCTAAAGATGAGAACCTGCCTGGAGGAAAGCCAAGGAAACCCACAAGAGATTGTTATCCACACAACTCCTGTGAACCCCACGGGAACAAGGCTCGTGAAACCCACAAAAGATTGTTATGAGCACCCAGGAAATCACAACAAGATTTGAAGATTAGAAACCCGTGAAGAAAAAATCCTCACGAACCCCTAATTACTTGAAACGCCAAAAAAGACAACAAC
This sequence comes from Zanthoxylum bungeanum, assembly GCA_019454045.1. Classification (NCBI taxonomy): domain Eukaryota; kingdom Viridiplantae; phylum Streptophyta; class Magnoliopsida; order Sapindales; family Rutaceae; genus Zanthoxylum; species Zanthoxylum bungeanum. Next base: position 17,796 of record SKCR01021393.1, on the reverse strand, counting down.
CTCATTTGATAAGTTTTGAAGATAATCCACTCTTCCATGGTTAGCCATCCACGGCCTCACCACTAATGTGCCTAAAGGCAATATTAATTCTTAAGTTCAAAACATCCATCATTTTATTAATGACAGGCTTGCTTAAATAATACAATGGAAACCCTAATTTTAATATATAAAAAATCAAAAATAACCCTAGGTAATAATCTTCATTATAAATAAAATCTTGGGCCCCTCAAATTTGACCCACTCTAGAATAAACCCCAACATTAAAACCTAGAGCCTCTAACAGTCAGCCCACTCTAAAATAAACACTAACATCAACCCCCTATGGGAGGCCTTCACTTATATATCTTGAACCCCCTTCATTGCCAAATAACGTGAATGGATTATTGGCTTCTTCCTTGAATGCGTGGATCCATGCTTCGAGGATTATTTTCTTGACACTCCATGTATCATATCATTCCCCCATTCTTTAAGAAGATTCGTCCTCGAATCTTTAAGGTCAAACTTTAATGCCCAAATAATTTTCCCACGGACCAAAGCTGAATTGTCTTTCTTTTCCTTATTTTTTTTGCATGAAACATGGCAATAGAGGAGTACTATTATTTACCGTGTGAGCGACTCAAACATATGCAAGCAAGTGACGAAAACTGAGCAACTAAATTGACGAAAGAAAAAAATAAATAAACACTGACGCAACATAAAAAGAAAAAAATGACAAAACTTAATGGTAACAAAAAAAAATCAAAAAAACCACTGACGTCTTTTTTTTTGGCGCATGTGTTGTTTTGTTTTGTTATTTTTTTTGTTTTTTTCTTACACAGCCCACATTATTTGCTTTCTTCTTCTTCTTCTTCTTCTTTTTTGAAATTTTCGAATCCAACACATGCAGGATGACAAAAGAATAAGAACGAAAGAAAAAAAATATAAAAATTACTCAAATAAAAGAAACAAATTATTAAAAAAAAAAAGAAAGAAAAAAAATTAAAAAGACACAAGCTATAAGATATAACCTGCTTTGCAACCAAAACTCTGAATACTAACTGATGAAAACCTAGAGCCCCTAACAGTCAGTCCATTCTAAAATAAACACTGACATTACCCCCTCTTGTGGGTTTGCTTGGCTTTGCTCCAGACAGGTTCTCATCACCTAAGCACAACTCAGATAGCCTATGACGGGGGGATTGTTAAACATATGTGATGACCTCGACTTGTATAGTTCCGAAAGGTCATTCGTGTTCTTCACGAATTCGGAGGTGGCCAAAATGCGTACATTAGCTAGGCTTATATGATGAACGTGTCTGAACTTAGAGAGTCCCAATATGAAGTGTACTCGTTGAGCACTTGAGAAGCCGATTAATTTTGATAAAAGATAATATTCGATATTATAATTATCAACTAAGATAATCAAGTGTTATCGGATAACATTGATTATTTACTTTGACCTAATTGGATTAATTCAATAATTACATTAGGGCTTAATTGTAAAATCATAATTATCCCTACCATTAAAGAAGATAAGAAGAACAAAGAATGATGTTGCTAGTTCTTCACAACCAACACCTGCCATTGGGGATAATATTCCTATATTTGATGAGTTTAGGAGATAATACACACAACTAGAGTAAAGTTTTGTTGGAGAAAAACAAATGACAAAAGTTTCGAGGGTCAATTTATTCAAACAAATGACAAATGATCTTCATCAATGTTATTTGTCTTTTTGATCCAGCAATGTCAATGTTATTTTGGTTCCACATCTTATAATGCCAAGTGACTACTGTTGGGGTGGATGTGGAACCCCTAGGATCGGATCGGTGCCTCGTACAGTGAAAATATATCTAACTCGTAGATATCAAGTATAAGTGTAAATTAAATAATTTAATGAAATATTATAATTCATTACGAGTGTATAGTAAAAAATTGGGACTGAATCTGAGTCCGGAAACTCAAAAATGAGAGAAAACACATTACAGCACGTGCGTACTTTTTAAATTTACGTGAACAGTGCATGCGCGCACTGTGCGTGTTAACAGTGCACACGCGTACTATTCATTCGTGAACTAAATTTTCCCTTTTTGTAATTTTTCCTGTAAGTATCAGCTCTCATTCTAGAGAGTTGGAATGAGCTAATACTTGTGTTTTTAACCCAATATACTTTTAATCTTTCCTAAACACTTCCAAAACACCCAAAATTAATTTTTAACATCAAAACCAACATCAACACATGTTATAGAATAAAAATCAAGTTTTTCAAAATATCAAATATTTTTACAAAACATAAATTTATTCTAAATACGCACTTGCACAAATTTTGAATCCAAAACACAAACTAAATTATAATCCACAATGAAATGACTCGTGAATAATTCTAAGTCACCCAAAGATGGTCAAATGATTCTAGAATGGTAGCCATAGCTCTAAGCTATTATCTAGAGTTTCAAACTCTAATTTTATGTCTATGTCTAACATAAACATTTTGACCCAATTACAGCCATATTGTGTTTATATTTCCAAAGCATCCTAACACAATTAATTAGCCTAATTTCAACATTATGTATCTAATGCATAATTCAATACTTTATGTCTCACTAATGAAAAATATAGCTTTTGGAGAAGATAAAACTTACATAGCAAGGTTGATTCAAAGATCCAATCTACTTCTCCTTATTGAAATGTTTGGAGAACTTCTAAGGATTAGCAAGCTTGACTCCAAGATCCAATCTTGATTCCAATGCTAGCAAGCTTCACCCCAAGATCCAATCTTGATTTCTCCTAGATGAAATGTTGTAGACACATCACAAAGCTTCTCTAAACACTTCTCTAACTTAGGCTAATTTCTCCAAGAATTGTTTGTACTTAGCTTTCTCAAGCTTAATTAAAACCTTCCTAAAGTTTTCTATATATAGGAAGCTAACTTAGGCTATTTTTGTATTAGTTCAATGTTTGCCATTTTGATTTAATCCAATTAAATCAAGCTAAAACCACATATTATTACATACTTACAATTACCATAATATCCTCAAATGGTAGAGATAATTATGATTTTACAATTAAGTCATTGTGTAATTATTGAATTAATCTAATTAATCCAATTAGGTCAAAATAAATAATCAATATTATCTAATAACACTTATTATCTTAGTTGATAATTATAATATCGAATATTATATTTTATCAAAATTAATCGGCTACTTAATTGCTCCGCGAGTACACTTCATATTGGGACTCTATAAGTTTAGACACGTTCGTCATATAAGCCTAGCTAATATATACGCAATTGGGCCACCTCCGAATTCGCAATGAACACGAATGACCTTTCTGAACTATACAACTTAAGGTCATCATATATGTTTAACAATCCCTCCGTCGTAGGCTATCCGAGTTGTGCTTAGGAAACATAGAATACACCGTCAAGTTTCCGAGGCGCACATCTCATTTTGACATGTCCACGATTCTTCATAACTGATGTGATCCACCCTAGGTGATCTACTTTGGCCAAAGCTTTAAGAATCATGACTTTACTCACATGGATACCTAAACCCCTTATAGTACACATACGGGACGAAAGATCCTATCTTACTTCGCACTTGATTACTGAGTGCATCGGTCCACACCCAACGAACATCTAGAGGCCAAACCATGAAAGGTTTCTGAAATACGTGACATCAAAATGTGGAGGATCTCACACAAAATCAATGCTATCCTACAATCAAAAGATTACATATGCTATTCGACTCAATGAGATTCCTATTGACGGTGGTGCGTACTTCCAACTATTAGAAATCACATGTTAGTCATTCAGTAGTCGGTCCAACCAATACCCACATGTCTATACGAGTTTCCAAAACTCATGATACATCGGGTTAAACCATTGGAACTCCAATTCCAATGTACGACATGTAATAGTCTTCTAGGTTATAGGAATTCAACTATATTCCAAAATCAACGACTAGGAATATATATACTTAAAGAATAATTTACAATAGTAATGTTTATCCTAATGTCGGACCACCTATTGTCCAGTATTACTGTAAGACTATTCTAAGGTCGATGTCATTCTTAGCATATCTATACATCAATCTAATGCACATAATGACAATACCATTAATAAGGTATGAAATTAAAATATAGTTATTTTATTAATAAATAATAAAATATACAATTCAGATTGACACTTCAAGCACCAACTCCAACAAACTCCCATTTGCTTAGTGCCAATCTGGATGGTACCACAGTCTCGTCTCCTCCACATGTTTATCAAATAACTTAGGAGGTAAGGCCTTTGTAAGAGGTTCTGATGTGTTGTCTAATCATTGAACCTTCAAGATCACTATGTCTTTTCATTCAATTATCTCTCTAATTAAACAATATTTCATTTCCAGATGTTTAGACTTGGAATGCACTCTCGGCTCCTTAGCCTGCGTAATGGTTCCACTATTATCAGAGTAAAATAGGATCGAATTCGCAAGAATATGCATAACACCAAGTTCTGTAATACATTTATAATCCAAACAACTTCTTTAGCAGCTTCTGAAGCCGCTATAAATTATACCTCAATGGCGGAATCAGTTGTTGAGCCTTACTTTTAACATCACCAACTAATTACACCACCGTTAATGGTAAATATGTATCATGATGTAGATTTTCTATCATCTGGATCTCCTTGAAAGTCGGAGTCTGTATAACCCTTAACTTGTAGCCCATCTTCTCCATATATCAGAAATTTATCCCTAGTACCTTTAGGATATTTTAGGATATGTTTCACGACTGTCCAATGATTATTACCTGGATCAGATTGATATTGACTAGTCACACTGACACCGAAACTGATGTCAGGTCTTGTATATAACATAACATACAATATGTTTCCTATACAAGAAGCATATGGCAAGTTAGACATCCTAACTTCTTCTTCCTCAGTCTGAGGTGCCATTTTCTTCGAAAGATGAATTATGTATCAGAAAAGTACATTTACTGCCTTGCAATTGGTAAAATCCTACCATTCTAACATATTATCTATGTACGTCGATTGTGACAACCATATAAGCTTGATAACTCTATCTCGGTAGAGCCTTATACCTAGTTTATAGGAAGTTTCACCCATATCTTTCATGGAGAAATTATTGCAAAGGTAGGCTTTCACATATTGCATCAATCTTATATCATTTCCAATGATAAGGATGTCATCTACATACAAGGCTAGAAAAAATTTCATGCTCCCACTCATTTTCTTATAAACACATGGTTCTTCCTCGTTCTTGATGAATCCGGATAATCTAATTATCTCATCAAAATGATGATTCCAGCTTCGGGATGTCTATTTAAGTCCATAAATAGAATTTTGGAGCTTACAAATCAAGTTTGATGTCTCACTGGATACAAAATCCTCTGGTTGTTCTATATAAATATCATATTCAAGGAATCCATTAAGGAAAATGGTTTTCACATCCATCTGCCATATCTCATAGTCGTGATATGTAGCAATGACTAAAAGAATTCTAATGGAATTTAGCATGGCTGCTAGTGAAAAAGTTTCCTCATAGTCAATCCTAGGACGTTGAGTGTAACCTTTCGCTACCAGTTGGGCCTTAAAGATTTTCACATTTCCATCGGGCCTTCACTTCATTTTGTAGACCCATTTACATCTTATAGGTTTAACTCATTCAGGAAGTTCAACTAAGTCTCAGACTTGATTGTCATGCATAGAATCCATCTCAGATTTCATGGCTTTCTGCCATTTTCCCGAATCGATATCCAATATCACTTCCTTATACGTAGTCGGATCTGTTTCCAGAAAGAGGAGAACATCAAGGCTCGCATCAGATGTTAAAAATAATCTCTCATGAGGCTTTGATATTTTATTCAACTTACATAGAACTTGTGTTGTAGATCATTCTCTTAATTGGATCTCTGGTTCCATCTCAGGTTCCTTAATGTTGGGATCAAACTCATCAAGTTCAATCTCTCTACAATTCTCACTTTCTCTCAAAAATTTCTTTTCAAGAAAGTGAGAAAATGAACAACAAATACATTTCATTGCTCGGATTCATAGAATTGATATCCCATGGAATTATGAAGATATCCAACGAAGCTATATTTATACCTCTTGGGTGCTAATTTATTTTGTTGCGTAACTCTAACATATGCAGAATAACCCCAAATTTTAAATATCTAAGACTTGGATTTCTACCTAACCATATCTGGTAGGGGTCCGTAGAAACAACTTTTGATGGAATCCTATTAAGTATGTGGGCAACGATTAGTAAAGCGTAACACCTAAGGAAATAAAGAAGATTTGTATAGCTCATCATAAATCGCACCATATCCAATAAAGTATGATTTCTAGGTTCAGACCCTTCATTGTGTTGAGGTGTTCCCGGTGGGTTATATTGGGCGAGAATTTAATTCTCCCTTAAATAACTTCTGAATTATTCACTCATATATTCACTGCCTCGATCTGATCTAAGGCACTTGATGAATTTACTGGTTTGTTTTCCTACTTCGTTTCGAAATATTTCAAACTTGTCAAATATTTTTTATTTATGTCTCATCAAATAGGCATATCCATATCTAGATTTATCATCCGTGAAAGTCACGAAATATGTTGAACCATCATGAGCGGCCTGATTTAATGAACCACACACATAACTGTGTATTAGTTTCAATAAATCTCCAGCACGGTGTCCAACACTAAGAAATGAGGCATTTGTGATCCTTCCTTAGATTTATGACTCACAAATTGGATAAGAATCTAAGGTAAGATTCTCAATCACACCATCCTTTACCGATTTAGATAGATGTCTAACACTTATGCGGCCCAATCTCATATGCCATAATTCAATATTATTTAATTCAGATTTCCTACTTAAATTTTCCTCTATATTAAAGACATATGTATATATTTCCAAAACATAGTGACCGTTTGATAAAGAACATTCACATTTCAATAAATTATCTTTATCATATAAACATAAAGTTTCATCCTTAATGTTTATTTTATATCCATCTTTATCTAATATTGGCAGTGATATTATTTGTCTGATAAGTGATGACACATAATATGAGTCTTGTAAATTTAATTTACAACCATTGGGGAGATCTAAAACAACCGTTCATATGGCTTTAACATCCAATATCTCGCCATTGCCAACTCTAAGCGGGATCTCCCATTTATTTAGCCTTCTTTTTACCTTGATTACCTACAGAGAGTTGCAAATATAAGTAGGACTGCCAGTGTCTAACACCCATCCACTATTTGTATCTAAGGCTAATGAGATGTCAATAATTGGAAAAATACAAAGCGTACCTGAAGGTCTTGCTTTTCATATCAGCTCTGAACAGTCATTCCTCCAGTGTCTAGATTTCTTACAATGTAGACATTGATCATGAGCTATTTATGGTTTTGCGCCTTTGCTCTTCTTGAAGTTCTTCTTTGCAATCTTCTTCTTCCTCATCTTTATCTTCTTTGACTTCCCAGAAGTCTTTGAAGAGCCAGCTCCACTATGGAGATACAATGTGGGGTTGTCTTTCCTCAAATCATGTTCTGTTATGCATAACATGTTATGAAGTTCTTCGTAGCTAGCTTGCATCGAATGCATATGGAAGTTTAATACAAAGCCAGCATAAGACAGGCAAAGAAGACATAATCAAATTACGGCCCAACCGTTCATCAATCACAATGCCATGTCGTTCCAGGTATCGAATCTGGTCGATCATGTTCAAAACATGAATGCTGACAGCTTCTCCATCCTTGAGTTTAGCACGAAATAATTCCCTAGACCTTCGATAAAGTTCGATCTCTTGATTTTCATCGAACAACTCCTTGAGTGTCCGCATGATGCTCCAAGCATCCGGTACACTTCAATGTACTGTCTCAGCAAATCTAGAACCATTGATCCCAAAATGTAGGATTTCACCTTAAGTTTATCATCCTTTCATCAATTAAAAATTTCTCGCTCTTTTGGAGTGGAGTCGGGATCGATTTCAACAGGTAGTGGATTGACAGTGACATAAGTCAACTTTTCAAACTCCAAGACAAGACGTATGTTTATTTCCTATTCGAAATAGTTCTCGGCCCTTTTTAATTTATTGGTATCCAAAACTCTCATCAATGGATTAGTGACAACCATCTACAAGACAACATTTTAAATAGTAATAGAACAATTTTCATTTCAAAATAATAACACTAATTGATTATGGAATTTTAAATCTATTAGTGCTATCCCACTACTTTACGTAATTCAATAATCTCCCTTAACGGAAAAATAGAAATTTGACTATCAAAATTTCATAGCCGGAAGTGGATCCCATGACATTTACTCCAGCTTCATTAGGTAGATGATATTTCTAGTGATGATATTGATATTTATAAACTCATTAGATAGATCTTCAAGGTCAATCATTTCTTATGACTCTTAGTTTGGTCCCGAATTGACTCTTATCCTCACACTAATGACGATATTGGATTAAGCCATGTTCTAGGTGTATACTTATCAATGTGCACTATTGAGCTTCGTATGTACACCCTCACATTAATGACGATATTGGGTGACTATGTTAACCCATCACGCTACATCTAATATTTTACCGGAGCGACATAAGTTCCGAACATTTATACCCTCACACTAATGACGATCCTAGATATAAGTAGTAAGAACTCATTCATCTTCGTATTGACAAGACAGACATCCCAATAATGCTCCAACATTACTAATTCTATTACTTAAAATAAAGTAATCACCTAATCATGTGAGATTTATGACAATCAAGTCATTAATATAATTAGGTCAAAATTTTAATTTAAAATATGCAATACATATCCAATATGACTTATGCATAATTAAATTAAAATACAGAGGCATAGATTCAAATACATGTCTTACATGCAACATGTGTTGTGTGGATAAGTCTTGCTACGGATACCATACTGTTGGGGCGGATGTGGAATCCCTAGGGTCGGATCGGTGCCCTGCACAACAGAAATGTGTCTAACTCGTAGATATCAATTATGGGTGTAATTTTAAATAATTTAATGAAATACTATATTTTATTACAACTGTATAGGAAAAAACTGGGATTGAATCGGAGTCTGAAAAGTAAAAAATGACCGAAAATAAATTAAAGCACTCGTGCACTTTTTAAATGTACGTGAACAGTGCGCGCGCGCACTGTTCATGTGTTAACTGAATTTTGCCTTTTTAAAAAAAAATTTCCTTTAAGTATCAGCTCTCATTCCAGAAAACTGGAATGGGAGCTAATACTTGGGTTTTTAACCCAATATTCTTTTAATTTTTCCTAAACATTTCCAAAACACCCAAAATTAAAATTTTAACATCAAAACCAACATCAACGCATGTTATAAAATAAAAATCAAGTCTTTCAAAATATCAATTTTTTTTTTTACAAAACATAAATTTATTCTAAATATGCACTTGCGTAAATTTTGAATCCAAAACACAAACCAAATTAGAATCCTACAATAAAATGACTTGTGAATAATTCTAGGTCACCCAAAGGTGGTCAAATGATTCTAGAATGGTAGCCTTAACTTTAAGCTATTATCTAGAGTTTCAAACTCTAATTTCAATATTATGTATCTAATACATAATTCAACACTATATGTCTCACTAATAAAAAATATAGCTTTTGGAGAAGATAAAACTTACCTAGCAAGGTTGATTCAAAGATCCAATATACTTCTCCTTATTGAAATGTTTAGAGAACTTCCAAGGATTAGCAAACTTGACTCCAAGATTCAATCTCGATTCCAATGCTAGCAAGATTCACCCCAAGATCCAATATTGATTTCTCCTATATGAAATGTTATAGAGACGTCACAAAACTTCTTTAAACACTTCTATAACTTAGGCTAATTTCTCCAAAAAAAATTTGTATTTAGCTTTATCAAGCTTAATTAAAACCTTCCTAAAGCTTGCTATTTATAGTAAAACTTAGGAAATTTTTATTAAAATTTTAGGCGGGCTTAATCTAATTTGTCTAAATATGTATAATTAGATGTGATTAATCTCCATTGTCTACCATTTTGATTTAATCCAATTAAATCAAGACAATGATTAGGAAATAGATTAGTTCAATGTTTGCCACTTTCATTTAATCCAATTAAATCAAGACAAAACCATCTATTATTACATACTTACAATTTTCCATAATATCGTGAAATGGTAGAGATAATTATGATTTTATAATTAAGCCATTGTGTAATTATTGAATTAATCCAATTAATTCAATTAGGTCAAAGTAAATAATCAATGTTATCTAATAACACTTATTATCTTAGTTGATAATTATAATATCGAATATTATATTTTATCAAAATTAATCGGCTACCCAATTTCTCCACGAGTACACTTCATATTGAGACTCTCTAAGTTTAGACACGTTCTTCATATAAGCCTAGCTAATGTGTACGCAATTGGGCCACCTCTGAATTCGCGATGAACACGAACTACCTTTCTGAACTATACAAGTCGAGGTCATCACATATGTTTAACAATAACTTCGTCGTAGGCTAACTGAGTTGTGCTTAGGAAACATAGAATACACCCTCAAGTTTTCGATGCGCACATCTCATGTCGACATGTCCGAGATTCTTCATAACTGATGTGATCCACCTTAGGTGATCGACTTTGGCCAAAGCTTTAAGAATTGTGACTTTACTCACATAGATACCTAAACCTCTTATAGTACACATACGGGCCGACGAATCCTATCTTACTTCGCACTTGATTACTGAGTGCATCGGTCCACACCCAATGAACATCTAGAGGTCGGTCCATGAAAGGTTTCTGACATACATGGCATCAAAATGTGGAGGATCTCACATAAAATCAATGATATGCTATAGTCAAAGGATTACATATGCTACTCGACTCGAGGATATTCCTATTGACGGTGGTGTGTACTTCTAACTATTAGAAATCACATGCGAGTCATTCAGTATTTGATCCAACCAATACCCACACGTCCATACGAGTTTCCAAAACTCATGGTTCATCGAGTTAAACTATTGGAACTCAAATTCTAATATACGACATGTGTTGGTCTTCTATGTTATAGGAATTCGACCGTATTCCAAAACCAACAACTAGGAATATATATAATTTAAGAATAATTTACAATACTAATACTTATCCCAATGTCGTACACCTAGTGTCCAGTATTACTATAAGACTATTCTAAGATCGATGTCATTCTTAGCATATATATACATCAATCTAATATGCATAATGACAATATCGTTAATAAGATATGAAATGAAAATATAATTATTTTATTAATAAATAATAAAATGTACAATTCGAATTGACACTTCAAATACCAACTTCAACAACTACTATATTTTTTACTTGCTATATCAGAACTAAACAAATCTTCTGCCAACAAATATTTTTACATATCAATACAAATCCAGATAAAATTTTGCTAACACTATACATCCAAAATCAATATCAACTTTCATTCAGATATTTTTTCGAACATGTTACAAACAACTAGTATGAACTTAACTTACTGATAAATAAATTACATTTCTGTCAAATAAAGTTGCCTACTTACACATATATTTTCCTTAGCATTAAAAAACTAAACTACTATTAACCCAACCCTACTCAAATAAAACAATTCTTACATAGCCAATTTATTGCTTCCAGTTTTCCATTTTTTTCCCCATCATGCCTCTGCCTTTCATTTTCTTCCTTGTTTTTATTAATTTTGTTGATGGTGATTTTTGTGACAAGGTATTTGAACAGTTCGCTAAGGGGAAAGATGATTTTTCTCATTTTGGGGAGACAGATGTTTAGAAGGTATGGGTCATCCCTCGATCGGGCATGATGTTCGGACCTATTTTTCTAGATCCGGCCGACCACAAGACACAGCATGATAAGATTTTCAGAGACCGATAACATCATAGCCGAGATCGACCATAATAGCCCGGTAGTTCAGTTCAGTTCTGTTTCTCCTCCAGTACCTTTATGGGTGAGCTCGGGTATTTTGGGTCAGAACAGGGGCAGTTTGGGTAGTTCAGCAGATCATTTGGCGACCTCTTGAAGTCCGACGTATAATTGGGGTAATTTGGACTTTTCCTTCTGGCATACACCACAATTTGAAAGCTCTTTACAGACTGGTTTCATTATGTTGCGTGTGGCATTGTATAAAACAGGGTGATGTGACAAGCCGTCAGATGCCAGGTTTGCTTTCGGCGAGGTAGTCTTGGGGCAGAGAGCCCGTCAATCAGCCGGAGAATCACGTGGATGACATCAAGAAAGTATGGGAATAATGTTGTAATTCTCTTAGTATATAAAGGGAGGGTAGTCTCATTTGTATAGGTTGGTTAGCAAAAATCTCATAAAACATTACTTGTAGGGGATATCAAAATTTGTAATGAAAGAGGGAGCACTACTTGTAAAAGAGTGAAACGTAAACAACTCGGTTTCTTTTGACCCTCCGTGAAACAGGTCGGCCGAGCTCGGTTTGGTAATAAAAAGTAACACCCCACTTTGTGCCCGTGGACGTAGGTTGGATTAGCTCCGCCGAACCACGTAAAACCCTCTTTGCCGATTTTGTGGTTGTTTTATCTTTTGCTAAGTTTGTTTTTGGTCCCCCATAACCAAATAAATTCAAGGTTGAAGTAGGATTGTCTCAAGAGAGTTATCTCGAAACTACCACTGGGATGAAAATCACCCGTCAATAGTTTGCGCCATCTGTGGGGAAAGAACAAAAAGTGATTGACGTAGTAAGACAATGGCAGAAGACGGGAACCATAGATCGTCAGAGAGTTCAACAACAGAGTGGATGGAGAGAATGGAAGAAAACATGAGAAATGAAAGGGAGACAAACCAGGCCTCCATGAAGGCCATTATGGAAAAGCTGGAAAAGTTAGAAAAAATGAATGATGAAAGGTTGAAGGACTGGTTCAGGAAAGAAATGAGAAAGTGGGAAGAAAACTTGAAGGCAGATAAAAGAGATGGTCAGGACGGAGAAGCAGCCTCCCCCTTCACGGAAGGGATCTTGTCAGCAGAGTTCCCTAGACGGTTCACCATGCCGTCTACGGACCCCTACAGTGGTCATACCGACCCGAAATCCTATGTCAAAAGGTTTGTTTTGTAAATGGAGGTTCAAGGTATGGTGGGAGAGGTCATCTGCAAGGTGTTCCCTTTAACCCTAAGAAGACCCGTAATTTTATGGTTCAGAAGTTTGACTCCAGGAAACATTAGTAGTTTCTCTCAGCTGAGGAAACCCTTTGTTCGGTAATTCAATGGAGCATGTGTGCCTAGGAAGACGATAGGGTCGTTAAGGATAATGAAGCAAAAAGATAATGAGGCCCTGAAAAGTTTCGTTGACTGGTATCATAGCTTGGTGTTAGAGGTAGGGGCATATGAATCCCCGGAGGCCTTGGAAAGTTTTAAGGGAGCTCTCAAGATTGGGAAATTGTGGTCCCACCTGAGGATCCAAGAGATATCAGACTATGCCACAGCTTTGGAGTTGGCCATGAAGTTTATTTTGATGGAGGAGGAGGAGGAGAAGATTGCCCGAGGAGGGGACACCCGGAGGACCAAAATACTCAGGTTGGAAAATCAGCGGGATGTGGGCAGGAATATGAGGAGACCAGTCTCGAGGAAGAAAGAGTTCATGCCGACGCCTCAAGATAATCAATTTCAAAAGAGGAGGCCATCTATCCAAGTCAACCATGTCACCGGGGGGGACAGTGTGCACTCCCTGAATAGACATTTGGCCCAGATATTTCGGGAAATCCATGATAAAGGTCTATTGGCCAAGCCTGACATGAGGAGGTTCCCGATTGAGGAGGGAAACGAAAGGGCTTATTGTATGTACCATAATGTAAAGGGACATGCCACGAATAGAAGCAGGTGGAAGACCTGGTGAAAAAAGGCTATCTGGATGAATGCATAGATCAAGTGGCTGTGGAGGCCGACCAATGCAGATAGTGACAGTAAGCAGGTTGGATATTTGTAATGCTGAGATGCTGAAAGGATATTTTCAGTAGAGTCTCTCTTATAGTGACACTCAAAGAGTTATAAGAAGAGCAGTAGATCCCAAGAATGTGAGGAATGTGAGTAAGATTTCTTCTTTCTTAAATAAACATTTGTTTATGCTTGTTCAATATAGCCCACATAGTGGCCGAGATGTATTTTTATGGCTCGATTTTCTTTAGTACCGCTGATGCCGATGTATTTTTATGGCTCGGGTCTGCTTTAGTACCACCGATGCCGATGTATTTTTATGGCTCGGGTCTGCTTTAGTACCGCCAATGCCGATGTATTTTTATGGCTCTGGTCTACTTTAGCACCGTCGAGGCCGATGTATTTTTATGGCTCGGGTCTGCTTTAGCACCGCCGAGGCCGATGTATTTTTATTGCTCGGGTCTGCTTTAGTACCACCGATACCGATGAATTTTTATGGCTAGGGTCTGCTTTAGTACCACCGATGCCGATGTATTTTTATGGCTCGGGTCTGCTTTAGTACCGCTGAGGTCAATGTATTTTTTATAGCTCGGGTCTGCTTTGTACCGCCGAGGCCAAGTGTTATTACCTCGGGGTCGGGTTACGTCCCAGCGAATGGATTTTCATCGGCATGGGGTCGGAGCATATCCCCCATGGCTGGTTCTCAATTGGTCCGTGGACGTAACATTCTCTCGAAGCCAAGTGTTCTACTACCTCGGGGTCGGGTTACGTCCTACCGAGAGGCTTATCATCACCATGGGGTCGGATCTTTTCCCCCATGGCCGGATTCCTATTGGTCCGGGGAGGTAACATTCCCTCGGAGCCAAGTGTTCTACTACCTCGGGGTCGGGTTACGTCCCATAGAGAGGCTTATCATCGCCATGGGGTCGGATCTTTTCCCCCATGGACAGATTCATATTGGTCCGGGGAGATAACATTCCCTCGAAGCAAAGTATTCTACTACCTCGGGTCGAGTTACGTCCCACCGAAAGGCTTATCATCGCCATGGGGTCGGATCTTTTCCCCCATGGCCGGATTCCTATTGGTCCGGGGAGGTAACATTCCCTTGGAGCCAAGTGTTTTACTACCTCGGGGTCAGGTTACGTCCCACCGAGAGGCTTATCATCGCCATCGGGTCGGATCATTTCCCCCATGGCCGGATTCCTATTGGTCCGGGGAGGTAACATTCCCTCGGAGAAAAGTGTTCTACTACGTCGGGTTCGAGCTATGTCCCACCAAGTGTAAGTGTCCTAGACATGCCAAGGATATCTAAGCGTGATTCGTGTGTGAATAATCAAGTGAAAAAACCTTACATTGATCAGCTTTGAAATTTTCTAAAAAACCCCATGGATTTAGAAGCTCCAAGCTTTCTTTGTTGTTCCAAACTCATATGTGAGTTTCCCTATCACCTTCAAGAGACTCCCAAGTGCTAGCTTGCTTGAAATTTTTGCAACAAAAATTTCTATTGGTAAGATAGGCTCACAGTTTTTGTGTTGGAGAAGAGAAAGGAAAAGTTTTTGTTATGTTGTGTATATGTTTCCAAAACCAAATTTTGTAATTGGATTCCAAAAACAAAAACAAGGTTGGTTAAAAGTAAGTGGTTTTGTGAAAACCAATTACTTTTTCCAACTACCACCATCACTTTTTGACATGTGATGTGAGTTATGGGTCCCACCCAATTTTGAATTCCAAATTCAAGTTGGCTTACACAACACACTTTGGGCCCGGGTTCGTTTAATCCGACTAAACGGATTTTCCATCGCAACGTAATTAAATCCAATTTAATTAAATAATAATGCCTCGTAAAATTATTACGAAAGCCGCTTACGAGTGAATTCCAAATTAATTCATTCGCTTGAATTAAAATCCAATTTCAATTTCGTATTGAAATCCAATTTCAATTAATATAGTCGATATATTATTTTAGCCCAATTAAATAAATTAAATAGTAAAATCCAATATAACTATTAAATTTATTTTACCGGTTAATTCCAAATTAATCGCGTACTCTCTTTTGCACGAATTAATCCCAGATTAATTCTTGACGCAATTAATCCCAAAATAATTTTCTCTTTGATAATTAATCCCAGATTAATTATTACCGTAATTAATCCCAGATTAATTATTACCGTAATTAATCTCAGATTAATTTTCTCTCTCATAATTAATCCCAGATTAATTCTATTCGATTCAAATGTCATCGGTGAATCTTCGGGAAGCGATCCAAGAGATCCCTGGATATGTTGGCATTAAATACGGTTGTCGGACTATCCAACACGTGCGTACCCCGTACCACTTTCTCACTGATTTACAAGACATGGTTGGCTTCTAGAAAAGCAACGTGCCTACCCAATTCTCTGGAAATATATTCAACATGAAATATATATAATCTGTATCAGGCATAGTATACAATATATTGCGTAATACGATCCAATATCTGATGTCACATGCTAGGCCTAGGGCTGGAATTGTGTCTGCTCCGTACGAAGCGTATATCGGATCACTAGCAACTAGACTCTGTAATCGGATAATCATGACCTAGTCATACTATCCTGATAGCTGCAGCATTTAAGAGTACTAGTTATGTATCCATGCCTGATCATCATCTCTATATGACTGAAGTGATACTTCCATCTTGACATCACACCCAATACACTACGATTCTCAGTAAACCCAGAAGAGGCGTACACAGAACCTGTTAAAGCTCCGGACGACCAAAACCAAAGTGTACTGATTGTCGCAAGTATTAGCAATGCAAGTCTCAGGTTAAGACCACATACACCTACCCTGATTCGGATTCTCATATATACATAGTCATACTACCAATGGGACTCCGAGGGGTCTATCCAGAGCGAAGCTGTTCCCGGTCCAATGGCTAACAAAACCTCATATCACACTTTCATAGTATCCAATACTTAAATATATGAGAACTATGTCGTTAAGCTTCCATAATGCGCACAAATGTAGTACTAGTCTATTCTGCATTATCGATGTCGAGTCTCGATAATACTACGACTAAGGATATTTAATGATTAAACCTTCGTGGATTAATATTGTCTCATATCTTATTAATCTGGTACTAATCATATGGACTTTTATCATTTATATATCCAAGTAATCCAATTACAAAATTATAAAAGAGCAATTTCATTTTTCACATAGTTAATTTGTACAAAGACACCATGTCTTTTACAAATAGTAATGATATGGGTCATAATTGTCCAACAATCTCCCACTTGGCCTAGAGCCAATGACTCAAGTGTCCAATACCTGAAGTATGTACGGGTCGCTCATACTTATGCTGAGATATCGCTTTCGTCAGCGGATATCCAAGGTTATCATCTGAAACGATCTTTTTGATCTTCACATCGCCACGATGTGTGATCTCACGAATCAGATGAAACCGAAAAAGTACATACTTGGATCATTGATGAGACCGTAATTCCTTAGCCTATGTTGTAGCCTAGCCTAGCTGCTAACATAACTACACCTAATCCAATTAGGAATTTTATAGATCCAAAATGCTTCTTTTGCTACCTCAGTCGCAGCAATGTATTCCGCTTTTGTTGTTGAATCGGCAACAGTATCTTGCTTGGAAGATTTCCAACTCACTGTTCCATTTGTTCAAACAAAATATGTACCCTAATTGTGACTTACAATCATCTTTATTGGTTTGGAAACTTGCATCTGTGATCCCAGTCACCTCAAGTTCTCCATCTCCATAAATTAAGAAAGCATCTTTGGTTCGTCTAAGATACTAAAGGATGTTCTTAACATCAATCCACTGACCATCACCTGGATCAGCCTGATTGTGACTCCACAT